>WEDG01004606.1:0-31871 GCA_017591395.1 Schistocephalus solidus
ATATGCGTCATCGACGTGCACTAACAACCAATCAAATTCCAGCTACGATTGACGAACGACCGGTCGAGCTTCGAATCTTATTTCATTGCTATTAGGGTAAACCGTACCGTTGTAACGAAAGAATGTTCCGACAGAATTTTTTGAATGGACTGGGAGCACTTTCGCGCGGATCTTGGATGGGAATCGAGTGATCGAATGCCGGTGAAGATGCCGGTACCCTCTTCCACTCTCAAACGCTGACCCCCGTCCCCACGATTACCGTCGCAGCTTATCGTATCGTTATCCTCCGCTCAATGTCAGCATCCCCTCATCCCGACCCTGCAGTTGCCCACAGCGTTGCACACCCCACCGGTTATCCAACGGACATGACAGAATTCCACTCACTTCAAAAGGGACATAGCTTCATGTAACGCTCCCTTCCTTATTTTCTAATGTGCCCTTTCATACCTTAATATCCTTCTTGTAAGTAGAATGCATTTCCGAAATTTCTGTCGTTCCTTCTAATGACCGTTGCGTTTGAGTGATCGGCATGGTGCTTAGAGAACCTGTTCAGTACGCGCATCGAATAACACTGACAACAGGTGTTACTCGCCCGTGTGTGTGCCAACCGCGAAGTCCTCGGCCGCTACACCGTGCAGTTTTCGCCATATGGCACTGTATCGCGACTTTTCGATATCGACATCAAAAAGACGCTTTGGACAGAATCAGAGCAAAGTCACCATACCTATCTCGACTTTCCCTCAGTAAGTCGTTGTAGCTACCATAGCAGCCGGGGAAGTGACACGAAGCAACTTTAAAGGCACATGTGTATTTTGCCCTCGAATACACTCAACCGATCAACCGAACTGAAGACAATAAGATGGTGAATAGTCGGCCAGCGTAGATTGGCCTTGGTATAATAATCAGAATATTTCAGTTCCTTTACCATGTGTAACGGACCCGAACTACCTGTGTTGTTTTAATGAGACCCTCTTCCGGTTTTGTTGTAGACGGGCAGTAGTAGACGGGCGCCAACAATCGGACTCGCCGCTGCCGCCCGATAAGTTGCTTCTACCTATCGCCCCTTCGTTGTTAAACTATATTCGCTTTCTGTTTGTAGTATTATTACATTCGTTACATCAAGATTATTAGTTCACATATATTGTACATATCGCCATAATTTATCCTATATACACCATCGTTATATTGATTACTTGATTATTTATCGCTCGTATTATCATGTCGCAAATGTCCGGGTCTTCAGAGGACACAGTGTCGAAGGATACGCTCGTGAAGAAAGATATCGATGTATACCCAAGACCAAGTAGTCCCGATTCATCCCCGTCGCCGAATCGGCCGGACACTACAATGGTGGCAGCGATAACCGGACCCTACTAGCCTTCAGTTATTCCACACAATCCTCTCCCCGACCTCGACCAACCCACTCAACCCAGAGTGTCCCACGCAGATCCCCTCCTCGCACCAGTACCCTACGACGCCGGACACAACATCCGCGACTGGTTGGTCGAACTGTCCCTTTTCCTCGTTGACCTTGCCCCAGCTGACCACACGAGATATATGTTACGGTTCCTAACACCCCCCACCCGTAAGTTGGCGATGACTTCCGGAATTTCCCTCCACACACCCTTCAATACAGCCCAGGAAACCCTGCTGTCATTATTCGACAACCAAAGTTCCCCCTCAGCAGCCGGCGAGCGGCTGTACAGCCTCCGTCAAACACAACAAACCGCCGACGAGTTCGCCACTGAGTTAATACAATTGGCACGTCGCGCCTTTCCCACCTTACCCCCAAGCGATCGCGACGACCTAGTGCTTGACCGTTTCACATCTGGTCTCCGAGATCACGCAGTCGTAAATCACTTCATCCTCAACCCGCCCACAAACCTGACCGCTGCACTACAACTCTGCCGGCGGTATGACAGCCGAAAAATCCAAGACATAACCCCGAACCCCTGCAAACATACCCCAATGGGCCAGACCTATATTTTACCCCCTTCCACATCCACGCGACCACCGGATACCCGACCACCTACCAAACGAACGACGCTCCCACTGCGATTCCCCAACCACAACCCAGGGTGCCCATACTGCGCGGCGTACGGACCCCACGCACGTCATTGCGGACACAACTCTCCCCGTAAGTCCCCGTTTGTTAACTCTACCCATGTTTATCAAACCAGCCCTGTGTCTGCATTTACTGTTCCACTGCACCTTGACAACCACACGGTCCACGCACTTGTCGATACCGGAGCTAATGTATCCCTAGTAGCTCCCCTTAACCTTCCCCAGCATTTACTTAGTCAAATAGAGCCGTTGCCCACACCCCAAAATCTCCAAACGGGAAATGGTACATCGATACCTATTTCCGGGACCATTACGTTACAAGTAGTCGTCAACGATTCCCATGTAACTCACGACTTCTTAGTGACACCCAGCAGCTCGTGGCCCCTCACGACCCCATGACTACATCGTTTACGCCCGCGACCGACGGTTATCCTTAGCCCCACACACCAACCTGGCTGCCCCAGCAACCTCTTGCGACGACCCCGACCTCGTGTATAATGCTGTTTTGTCAGCAACCGCTTTCAACCCCACACCTTTAGATGAAATACTCCCTCCCCCCTCTCAGTAGGCACCGTAGCACATTCGCAACTAAGGAACCTACTCACCTCTTTCGCCGACCTCTTCACATGGTCCATAGACACCATCGGCCGTACCCACCTAGTGCAACACACTATCGACACCGGCGAAGCCAAACCGATCAGGCAACCCCCACGACGGATCCCGGTACGGTACCGCGACGAAGTCGAAAAAATGCTGGACGAGTTGTTGGAGGCTAAAATAATTCGGCCTTCCTCATCCCCTTGGGCATCCCCCATAGCCTTAGTACCCAAGAAAGACGGCTCCCTACGTCTATGCATAGACTATCGTCGACTGAACGCCGTGACGGTACGCGATTCATTTCCACTCCCACGTCTAGACGATACCCTCGACACGCTTGGCAACGCCACCTGGTTTTCTACGCTAGACTTTAAATCCGGGTTACTGGCAAGTTGAGATCCATCCCAATGACCGCCACAAAACTGCCTTTACTGTTCCCCAAGGCCTATTTGAATCCCAAACACTACCCTTCGGACTCTGCAACGCCGCTGCAACCTTCCAACGTCTCATGTACCGTGTCCTAAGGCCCCTTATTCCGTATAAATGCCTCGTCTATTTAGATGAAATTATCGTCTTTGGGCGCTCCACACAGGAACACAATGACAACCTGCGAGAGGTACTTGAGGCCCTCCAGGACGCAGGCCTCACACTCAACCCGACGAAATGTCTCTTCCTCCGGGCTGAAGTAAACTTCCTGGGACACCTAATCTCCCCTGGATATATTTCCCCCCTACCCGACCGCGTACAACGGGTACGCACCTGGCCGACGCCCACGACCCCGGCAGAACTACGCAGTTTCCTAGGTCTAGTATCGTACTACAGACGTTTCATACGCAACTGCGCCCACACCGCCAGCCCACTCCACAAAACTCACCGAAGAAGGTAGAGAGTTCGTGTGGTCAGACGACTGCGCTCAAGCCTTCAACGATTTACGAACTGCTCTGTGTTCCGCCCCATTGCTCGCCCTCCCGAATGTTGGCAAGGACGCACCCCCATTCATTTTTGACACCGACGCCAGTGGGTACGCCATCGGCGCAGTTCTGTCACAAACCGATGCAGAAACGTCGAACACACTATTTGTTTCGCCAGTAACAGTCTAACGAAAACACAACGCCGGTGCTGCACGTTCCGCAGAGAACTGTTAGCTATCGTGGTATTCCTCCGTCAGTTTAAACATCTAGTGATTGGCAAACGCTTTATTCTACGCACAGACCACCGAGCATTACAGTGGTTGGGCTCATTCAAGGACCCCATGGACCAACTTGCACGCTGGCAAAAATTCCTGCAGGACTTCGAATTTCACTGCCAGTACCGCCCAGGGAAAAAGCACGGCAATGCAGATGCGCTGTCGCGGTTACCGCCAAGCGACGACCCTACAACAGACGAAACATCCGCGAGCATTAACGCAATCACAGCCTCGGAACCCACAAGGCACACTTGGTCGATAAATCATAGCAGTGATCCGGACACTGCTATTATGTATCGCCATCTAACCGAAGGACTACCCAAACCGACCGAACGAGAAATGAAAGGCACAAAACTAAGGGCACGACTACTACTCCACCAATGGCCGTACCTAACAATACAAAACGACATCATGTTCCTCCACGACCCCTCCTCTCACCATCTACGCCCCGTCGTTCCTGGATGTCTAATCGAGACTGTGCTTAATGATATACACAATCAGTTGGGGCATTGTGGCCAACGACGCACCGAACAAGCCACCCGTAACCGTTTTTGGTGGCCACAATTACGGTCGTCAACGCACCTTTTTTTGCCAATCGTGTCCAACATGCGCTTCCTTTAAATCACCCACCCCATCACCCCGCGTACCCCTACAACCCATGACCACCGGTTACCCCGGGGAACGCGTCGGCCTAGATATAATCTGACCTCTGCCGATCTCAGTCCGCAGACACGAATTCATCCTCGTAATGATTGACTATTTTACGAAGTGGACAGAGGCCATACCCCTACTCCGCCAAGACGCCGCATCCGTAGCAAACGCCATCAACCGTACATGGATCAGTCGCTGGGGCTCACCCCTATCGTTTCATTCAGACTGCGGTAGTAATTTCCAGTCTCAACTGATGCAGGAAGTCTGTGACCTGTTAGACGTACGGAAAACCCACACAACCTCCTATCACCCTGAAGGCAATGGTCTGGTAGAACGAACCAACCGCGCAATCCACAACATCCTACTCGCGTTTACCAAAGACGGACACCAACACGACTGGGACGTCCACCTACCCTTTTGCCTCCTGGCTTACCGCGGAAAGACCCACTCCTCCACCGGATTCACACCCCATTACATATGGACAGGCCACGACCTTCGCCTACCAGTAGACCTCCGCTACCCCTTGCCGGCACCAGAGCAACCACACCCCAAACCTTCGCCACAAAACTCCGCGAGGTGATACGGTCTGCGCACAATGCCGCACGCATAACCCTAGGAAACGCCTCCATCCACCAAAAACGGCACTTCGACCGACATATCGCCAGCACTGGGTTCAAAATCGGTGACCTCGTAATGCATCACTACCCCATACCACCCCGCGGTACCTCGGCGAAACTCCACCACCCTTGGCTTGGACCATTTGCTGTGCTCGACGTACTAGCCCCAACCAGCTTCCTCCTACGCGACGCCATCCGCGCCGAATCACCCCCCTTCACGGCCCATTTCTCTAAGCTGAAACCCTCCCCGACTGCACGGCTGATTCCCTACCCATCTTACCAGCAGACCAGGTACCCCCAGTAGCCATAGAAGTAACTATACCCACATCGTGCGATCCCCCCCAGCACTGAGGACAGTGCTGCTTCTTAGAGGGTTGGCTGTGTAACGGACCCGAACTACCCGTGTTGTTTTAATAAGACCCTCTTCCGGTTTTGTTGTAGACGGGCAGTAGAGATCGACACGCGCCAACAATCGGACTCGCCACCGCCGCCCGATAAGTTGCTTCTACCTATCGCCCCTTCGTTGTTAAACTATATTCGCTTTCTGTTTGTAGTAGTATTACATTCGTTATATCAAGATTATTAGTTCACATATATTGTACATCTCGCCATAATTTATCCCATATATACCATCGTTATATTGATAACTTGATTATTTATCGCTCGTATTATCATGTCGGAAATGTCCGGGTCTTCAGAGGACACAGTGTCGAAGGATACGCTCGTGAAGAAAGATATTGATCTATACCCACGACCTAGTAGTCCTGCTTCATCCCCGTCGCCGAATCGGCCGGACGCTACACATGCGTCATTCCGCCACAAATTCGTCTGAACCATCAGTGAAAAGATACAAGATTCTTAGCAAAGCATGGTTCCGATCCACGTACCTCTGGGTTATGGGCCCAGCACGCTTCCACTGCGCCACTCTGCTCCGCTACTGGCCATTTATATAATATTTAAGGCTTTAAAATAGTTTACCAAATTTTTGTTTATGTACCGTTTAAAAAATGTTAAACCACATAAGGGTATTTCGGTCCAAGGGAAAGTGGGCATGAATCTTCGAAAACCACATCTATTACATACATTTTCAGGCTACCATGCATGCACTTCCACATCGAAACCCGGCAATTTCGTCTAAAACGCGTACGGCTTATCTAAATGCTGAATTTATTTTGATCCGCGGTGTTGCCTTCGTTCACCCCAGCATTACCCAGAGAGTGAATTGGGAAAGGCAACTTAAGCAGCTTTAAATCAATGGGGAGCGGACCGAATGTTCCCAGGCGCCTTGTAGAGCTTGACAAAAATACACCGTCTTCCAAAACGTCCAGAGACGAAATAGCAAAATATTCGGATGCCAGGGAACATGGCCATATGCAACCCACCCAAAGAACTTAAATCTCATTCATATGAGTTAGAGACGATTGCGTGGGGACTTAAAACAAACCAGTATCGTGCATAATTTGGACTGCCCCCGTGTCCATCTCCTCGAAGTATGTATGCCGAAATTCCGGTGATATTGGATGTAGGAACCGAATGTTATAACCATGGAATAGCCTGTCCAGACTGACGAACTTCAGACTTATAAGAATCTTATTCTGATCCGAATTGTTACTGTAATTTTCTTTAATGCGTACTGATACCGGCCACGGAGCCAGGTCCCAGGTCTTATCTTGAGGGCAATGGCACCGCCTCTGCAGTCCACAACCGCTGAATTCTTCGGCAGACAGTGAGCAACCGTTCGCAGATGCACCCTTACATGGCACAGAATCCAGGTTCTATGAAAACAAGGGAGGCTGAAAACACATTGCGTTTGTGCTAACGCTTCCCATTACGAACTACCATCATTTTACAGGCTGCAATTTGTTCTCCTGAATAACGTTAATTTAGGAAATACACTAGTAACTATATTCCTTCAAGAGTATTTTCACTGCTAGCCTCAACTTCGCTGTATATTTATTTTCCCATTGCTTGTAAACTGGCATTAAGTACAATTATTTATTTGTTTAAACAACAAACTGGATGTTCAAATGCACAAAAATATTTTATCTCGAATTCGTTGACTGGAACCCCTTCAACGAAACCTGGTAGGTATGAAATCTGAGACTAAGTGGTGTGTGACGCGCAAAAAGAACGTGCTTGCCGTTTTCATACACTGCGTTCACTTCATTTTCCGGTTGTCGCAAGTTGATGTGGTGTTGAAAGTGGTAGATGGGGTTAAAATTGAAGTTACTTTTGAACAAGTCTGCTTTAACACCCTAGCAAGACCTGCACCATGCGCGATAAAGTGGAGATCCCAATAGTTCAAATGAATGAAATATCATAATACAGAGCCTCATGTGAAGCTTTTACCATACGAATAAATCCTTTATCGGCTCTGAGTTTTGAATATCTTCAGAAATTGGCCCCTGTATGTAAACAGGAGTTCTGTGTACTGGCGATGTCAATTCTGTGCCTTGTCGAACGAGCTTTCTATGCCTTTGATGAAGACTGATTCACTAAATTCTTTCGAACCGTTGTATGGTAGCAATTTAAGTTCGCTATCAAAGCTCGGAGACCCTGGACCAAGAATGAACTCAACATCCTCAAAAAGGTTCAAAGGCATGCAGCCAAACTTATGGCTAAACACAGTTGTATAATCTTGCTCTCTTTTCCTTGATTTATAGGCAGTTAGTAGGTGACCTGATGCAAAATTCCTCTCATGCGCAGTCAGAACTGTGGCCTTGTACTTGGATACTTTTTCGAGTAAGCAACAGCAAATAACTTGAGAGGTCATTCAATCAAACTACGGGTGACTGAGGCCAGGCTGGACATAAAAGAGTTCTTCTTTCCCAACAGAGAGGTCGAAGCTTGGAATGCTCTGCCCATATCTATCGTGGTCTGCTTCCGTTGAGCTCTTCGAGATGGAGCTGGATCGGTGTAAAAGTGCCCACTATAATACCAACCAACCTATTTAGTCTTGTCCAATTTTCTTACTAATTCTTATTAGCATAATACTACTTGCCATACCATTTCATATATTTTCGTTATATACAAAATACATCGCCTATCCGTACTGACAACAAGTCTCTCACTCACCAGCCACCTGCGTACGTAACCCGCAACTACAAGTTTTTATATTGAACGCAATATGGGAGCAGTTATTTATGTTTACTCTATTCAAATAGCCAACCCCTGCTTGTTTTCCGCATGCGTTAACGAACCAAACTTTTTTTGAATATTCCTTACATATCGATGCTTATTCTTAGTCACTCTAACCACTAGGATGTTAAGTGGCGTTCGCCTCTTTCCCTTAATAAACTGAATTTAAAAGATCTAAGTTCAGCGTAAAAGTTTCTATGAAAAGTGAGCCGAATTTGACTATCTTCAACAGAATAACTGGAAAATATTCACAAATTACCTTTACATCCGTATTTGTATTCAAACTAAAATTGAGTTTCTTTAACCGTTTTGAAAGCGCTTGCATTATCAGCACGTGTTGACCGGTGTGCCACTGTTTTTGAGGCACCGTCTGACGCCTCTGCGAAAGATTTTCCGCGCAGGTGGATGCATGAACTTTCCTTATGTGGTATCTGGTATACATTTGCTCATGTTGTTGATTTTTGACCTTTTGCCTTTCGTCAAACGTTCAAGTGTGAACTTGCCGTAACGCACTTTGCACAGGAACTGTCAGGTCGGCCCAGAACTTGATACGAAAATTAAGGCTGACTTTCATTAATTTGACAGGATAAGCATGGTATTTTCCTTATCTGCCTGGAGTATGCCATTGACAGGTGAGAAATAGCTGCAATTCAAACTACCAAAGGACGCATAAGAAAATGAGCCCGGAATCACTGCTTTTCTCATAACGAATGCTCTGCACATATATGAAGCCATTAATTTGCTCTGATAAAAAGGAGTTGATAAGGGAAAAAGAAAATGATTTTTCTTAGGTTGCCATAATTTTAGGAGAATACGCAAACAGCAGCAAAAGCTGTGTACGCCTCTATTGGGTCCCTTTTTCACGCTTCTGCATGGTGAGATTTTGATTCCACATGGGTTCGGTTTGTCTCCTAAGGAGAGAGCAAGTCGAGGCTGTGAGCAAATCTTCCGTAAACACATTCCGTGCTTATAACAATTTAAAATATTTCTCTGCGGTCATGGGCGTAGCTGACTTGCAGGCGGAAATCTCGATAAATATTGGCAATTTTTATAATCTCTTTATGTACTAATGTGATGAATGAGGAGGTATTTGCACTGAACGCCAGAGAGATTGAGCCCACATTATCTAGGAAGCAGCGACACAAACATCCCTTTTGTCATGCTAAACTTTTCCGAGGACCTTCTTTTCACAGTCACCCTACCAGCACCAGCCCCGCCTAGCCCCCTCTGGTCCGGGGGGCCAGGCGGGGCTATAAAGGGGCTAGGTGGGGCAAAATGGCGGGGCCAGGTGGGGCAAATTCAACGGTATGGCCCCCTCTGGCCCCCTCACTGGAAAAATTTGCGCAGCAGGACCACACGTTTTTCTCGCAGTAGCAGCACCCTTTCCTTTATGCCGTACGCGTACGGCACATAGCCTTTCCCATCATAATCGACCACTACTTATGTACCCCTAATTATTGTTCTATTAACGGCCCAATTGTAAACAATTCAGATGGCTTCCGTTTGGATCCATTCAAGCCATTCCTGCGATGTACCCACTCACGCATGATATAGGAAATGTGCAGATGAAATAAGCAAAGTTTTTTATTATAAAAAAATAATTAAATAACATATGTACAGGCATTGGGTAAATTTTGTCATCGTGGGTCCACATGGCTGCCCTTATCCGATGGTGTTTCCTACAATAAAAAATATGATGGTTACCGTGGTGAACATTATGAAAGGTTATAAATCATAATATATCGCTTAATTAATATCGCAATTAATAACGTATGCACCTTAAATGTGTAAAGTGTGAATACGTTTGAGATAATTACCATGTCATCGGACGCAGACTTTGTTGCGCAAAGTGGACTAGTGGTGGGGCATTCAGGAAGCTGAAAAAGTATGCTGTATTGGTTCAAACTACCAATGGACGCATAAGAAAATGAGCCCGGAATCACTGCTTTTCTCATAACGAATGCTCTGCACATACATGAAGCCATTAATTTGCTCTGATAAAAGGAGTTGATAAGGGAAAAAAAAGATTTTTCTTTAGGTTGCCATAATTTTAGGAGAATACGCAAACAGCAGCAAAAGCTGTTTACGCCTCTATTGGGTCCCTTTTTTCACGCTTCTGTATGGTGAGATTTTAATTCCAAACGGGGTCTGTTTGTCTCCTTCGGAGAGAACAAGTCGAGGCTGTGACCAAATCTTCCGTAAACACATTCCGTGTTTATAACAATTGAAAAATTTCCTCTGCGGTCATGGGCGTGGCTGAATTGCAGGCAGAAATCTCGATAAATATTGGCAATTTTTAAAATCTCTTTTATTTAGTGGTGGGATGAATGAGGAGGTGTTTGCACTGAACGCCAGAGAGGTTGAGCCCACATTGCCTAGGTAGCAGCGACACAAAACATCCCTTTTGTCATGCTAGACATTTCCGATGACCTTCCTTTCACAGTCAAAGTACAGAGATCAGACCGGTTAAACGCACTGAAGATTAGACCAAATCAGATCCTATCGAAAACACGAAAACTCGGCCTGGCAACAATTTGGAATCGTCTTCGAATGGGAAAGAACACTCTGCGTACCTTTGTAGCGGTCATCATGAATTCCTCTGAAGATTCCGAAGCATGGACTATGTGATTCATAAATCAGCAGATGAGACGATTTAGGGAAGTATTTTTCGGCAAGGGTTGTACGCTGTCAAAGTTCGAAGGTAGAGCAGGTGCCATCAAGCTACGCATGGGACTTTCATGCAGATGCAAAAGATGAATCGCTTGCCCGTACCCAGCAATTCTCTAGTGCGCCCCGAATCGCATAGAGTTTGTTTAATGGGCTGAGGTCTACTTCCGTGCCGATCTATATGGAAATGGTTTGACCACGTGTCGGCGCATATAGTCAATGCCCTTCCCTCTCTACTCCCGACTCCCCCTCCAGCAATATGCCCCAATTGTCTCTCTCACTCTACGTCGGTATCCCTTACGGCCCTCCCCTGCAGGTGCCTACAACTTCGCATTCTCTAGTGTTTTTAGCAGGCATGCTGGTATCACCTCGCCACCTAGGCAGATTACCACTCCACTGAAACTCGTTTTTGTGCATTTACCTATTACTCTATATATTTGATTTCCTTTCGTTTCTATTATACATTTTTGTCGCCGAATCCTTCTTCTACCTTCTCCCCTGGGCGAGTGAATTTACTCGCTTAAGCTGATGAGCAACCATGTTCAGGTCGTTCTAAGCTAGGAGTTATTTCCAGTGGTTCACGTTACTCGATGTGTGCTACCGTCGACATCTTCGGTCGCTACCGTTTTATCCTGACTGGAGACAGCTTCCTGAATGCCCCACCATGGTGGGGCATTCAGGAAGCTGAAAATCTATGCTGGATTAATTCAATGAAGTAGTTTTACCTTCTCAGTTGCCTCCCGGCGTTTTGCTCTCCCACCATACCTGTCTCTGGCCCCATGGAACCAGTCAATTGCTGTTCTGCGAATAACTTCGGCAGAACAGTTATTGAAGGTGGTATGTCGCTTTAGGGCCTCTGCAGACCTTAGAAAACGTTATGACCTAGCCGAAAATAATTTCAATTATTTTCGGCTAGGATTGTACGTTGTCAAAGTTCGAAGCTGGAGCGGGTGTCATCAAGTTACGCATGGGACTCTCATGCAGATGCAAAAATATGAATCGCTTGCCCATACCCAGCAATGCTATAGTGCACCCCGAATCGCATAGTTTGTTTAATTGGCTGAGGTCACCTTCCGCGCCGATCTATATGGAAATGGTTTGACCACGTGTCGGCGCATATAGTCAATGCCTTTCCCTCTCTACTCCCGACTCCCCATCCAGCAACATGCCACAATTGTCTCTCTCACTCTACGTCGGTTTCCATTAAGGCCCTCCCCTGCAGGTGCCTACAACTTCGCATTCTCTAGTGTTTTTTAGCAGGCATGCTGGCATCACCTTGCCACCTAGGCAGATTACCTCTCCACTGAAACTCGTTTTTGTGCATTTACCTATTACACTATATATTCGATTCCCTTTCGTTTCTATTATACCTTTTTGTCGCCGAATCCTTCTTCTACCTTCTCTCCTGGGCGAGTGAATTTACTCGCTTAAGCTAATGAGAAAACCTGTTCAGGTCGGTCTAAGCTAGGAGTTATTTCCAGTGTTTCACGTTACTCGATGTGTGCTACCGTCGACGTCGTCGGTCGCTACCGTGTTATCCTGACTGGATACAGCAGGTCCTAGGTCATCAGGAAACCGGGTTAGCTGCCTTGTCCAGGGCGGTCTTCGGATAGGTAAAGACCTTACAAACGGAATTACGCAACGGTAATGAGGACGAAATATTTCTTGTCGTAACTTCCATAGGAAAAGCAGTGTTTTATATTAGTAAATAGTATTAAAAATGTCTTTGTGTGGCTTCCGATGGTCTAGCGGTTAGGGATTCCTGGCTTTCACCCAGGTGGCCTTCCGACTACCGGTCGAGGAGCGCATTTTACCAGCGGTTTTGTGAATTCTCATCCAAATTGCTTCATTTTATTGTTTAGATTTCATTGTGATGCCCATGCAAACAGCGAATCACTCAAACTCACAATACTATAATCGGCAGGCCACTCTAAAGGTATTCGAACCCAAGGCCGCGAAATATTGAGTGTAGTTTTTAACTTCGAGTTCGAGCGTGAAGCGAGTTCGAAAAATTGAGGTGCCTATTTAATCATTCGGCAGCTGCCAGCCTTAATATCAACGAGATACGAATCGAAGCTCGAGCAGATGTTCTTCAATCGTAGCTCGAATTTTATTGGTTGCCAGTGCCCCCACGAACGCGTCAATAAGGCCGCTGTAATTGACCCCTATTAGATACGCAACGAATCCCAAATTAATTACGCCGAAATAAGAACAAGACGGTTGTTAAGGGGAAGAATTTCGGATTCTTCGGTACTAGAAATTAGAATTATATTGTGGTTTGGTCCTGAGATCTCATACTCTACAAACACTAAGCCTATGTCGCCACTCGAATAGCGGACAATATTATGCACACATACTAATTTATCGCCTACCATAAGTGACCCATTTGATGGCGTCGTACCAACTATTAAGCTTTTGTTCTTAATATACCAAAACTGTGTAAACGAACCACCCGATGGTGGTAGTGGCCCGTCGCGCAGTGTTCATAGGCAGAAGTCCATTCTGATAGACCACTTAACGGCCGCCGCTCTGCCTGCAATTCTCCTAGCCTACGGACAACTTGCTGAAGTGGCTGTGATGCATCATGCTGAAGTGCATGCTTAGGAAACCATGGTTTCCTAAGCATGCACTTCATTTTTCATAGATGACTTTCAAAAGGAAAAGACGAGAAACTATCAATGGGACCATGTCATTGGACATCATCTGGTAGATGAACAATGCTGTGAACATTGTACACCATTTCCGACTTACCATATAAGGACGAATATTTTTCTAAAAACATTTTCAACAGTTGCCTACAGTAGGGCACACATTCTTTGCACGAATGGGGACGAACAGGACAGCGTATTGCCGTGAACAATAGTAAAAAGTGCTTCCAATATATTTTGTGAAGGATATCTTTAAGGACGACTATACCGGTGTACAATAGAAATTGACGCAGTTCAGCGCCCTTCCAGGTATCGTAATCAGAAAAAGACCTTGCGCGCTGTGAAAATTCCCGTGGCAAGTAGGCATTAAGTGGCTTTAATCTATCACTCACGGTAGATATTGCCTCAAGTGACAACCAGAAATGAACTTCTCTTGGGCTTTTCAGCCAAAAGTTAAGAGTACGTCGCATTACACCCAGGTAAACTAAATGTAGAGGATCTAAAGGAAGGGAGGTAATCATTCCCACCTTATATGCTAGCAATGGCGAAGTGCCGATACGATGGCAGTCATCTATAACGGAGAGGAAATTGGCATCCATCCTCAAACGCTCGGAGACGCTATCATTTACTGCTTTATCTACTTAATCGCCATTAACACAACACCTCTCACAGCCATAATAGGCGTTCACATTCTTAATTTGCTTAATAAAAGCTCTCGCTGGAGCATCGCAAATTACAGCTGCTAAACGAAACCCAAGGGACCTCTTGATATGTTCGAAACGCAGACCATCTCTGGCCAAAGATTTGAATTCTTAAGCGAGCGGCATACCGAAATTTTGTACATCTGAGGGCTTTCCATAGCCACAGTAAATTCCCACAACGAATATTTCACTATCAAAGGGCTCCATGATTCTACCTAGGATAGGCCGAAACCTGCGCTTAAGTTTTCTTATGTATGGGGAACCCATCAATAGCCACATAAGTTACAACACTATTGCCTATTAGACGCCTGGTAGGGTCTCGAAACTGCTCAGTTAACTGTTTTACAAGTCCTAAATGAACGTACGCACCACTGCCCATTGCCGTTACCGTTGAAACATCACTTACCCCCACCCAACAGCGTTCGTGCGTCTGCAGGAAGGTCCGATGTCAGCCGTCTGATAATTTTCAGAAGACTGCTGAGATGAACCAATGGTATACGCGAGCGTATTGCCCATGAACTCATAGCCTCTCGAACCGTAGGTTCCTCTTCAATTGTAGGTGTGCTTGAAGATTTGTTTGCGGCCACGTCAGATATATCTGACGTCCAACTTGTCTCCTCATCAACAGAGGAAATCACAGAGTCCGAGTCATCATATGAGGAACTAGAGGAAGAGGTCAGATGCCACGACGATGAAGATGAGTCGGACGGATACATTTCCCTCACATTCTCGGCAATTTGACGTAAATCAGCCAGAAAGCCTTTCTGGGCACGTCTCCTAAGTGTTCTCTCAGATACTGCTCTAAACATTCTACAAAAAAAGCAAAAACGGTCAGTATAGACAGAACAGGGGTGCAGGCAGTTAAGCAACCGCGTCGCAGCACGACAGCACAGGAAATGGCGTGGCACAGCGCGCGCGGGATTGAGAGCTCAGTGCCCGATCGATTTGCCAATACCAATGCGCGCATTCTTTTACGCCCTTAGCGACGCGTCATCGAAGTGCACTAGCAACCAATCAGCTTCCAGATGCGATTGACGTACGACCGTTCGAGTCTCGAATCGTATTTTATTGCTATTAGGGGAGGATCCTTTGGTGGGGATCGGCTGTCCTGGGCAGATCTTTGGCTGGTCCGTAGGAGAAGGAGTGCGATGCCTGGAGGAAGCGTCAGAGAGCGGTCTCCGGTTCAAAGTGATGAGCCTCAATTCTCCTCGGTATTTATGTCATGCTCTCCAGACGGTTTGATAGGTTTACATAAAATAGACCAATGGGTATGCGTAAATCATACATTGTAAATCGAATAGAGCAAAGACTGTCCAGTAGGATTATCAGTACATTTTTTATGGCCTTCCGGCCTCGATTGGTAGTTACGACGTTTTTACAGGTAGTGCAAATATAGACTTCCCCACTTTTCGAGGGGCCAATATCATTAACGGTTAAAAGTGACACAAGCCAATAGGATTAGAGAATTGACATGAAAACTTGTGCATGCTAGCCAATGGGAGTGTCGAAACTTTGATTCCGTCTTTACATTGCCCCCTCCTCTGTAAAGTTGTCGCTGTCCTCGGCGAGCTCAATGTCATCTCGCAAACATAAGGGGTCCCTCGAATTTTGAAGGTTATAAGGCAGTGGCATTGTGGTTTCTTCTCCACCTTCTGGTGGGATTTCAACCCACCTCTCGACTTCCTCATGCTCCACTTAACGCACTACATCGCCTGGGTGTTCTGCTCTGTGGTTATCTTCCATTGACCTGTACCCCAGTTAAAGTCGATTAAAGTGACCCGTGAATTCAGATTTCAAAGGTCGATTTCGATCTTGAATGACGCAGGTCGTATCAGAGAGCTTTCTGGTGACGGTATATGACCAGTCCATTACTAACTTACTCAGTAATCCCTGGGAAGTCGCATGTTCTCTGAGCCACATGATATCACCGACATCATATGGACACCCATGGTCCAGCCGCTCATAGTGTTCCTTTTGGTGCCTCTGGGTTTCTTCTAAGTTTATCCGTGCTTCCTTGGGAGATATAAGCATATTTTTTGCAGTGCAGTGACGTTAGAACCAACCGGTATTTCAGTATTCTCAAGAGGTACCTGTAAGTCCTCTGGTATTCGCATTTCACGGCCACAGGTTAGTGCGAAAGGCGTCTGCTGTGACGACCAGTGGATCGTGGAGCAGTATGTAAGCAGGCATGCTGCCAACGCATCATCCCACGTGAAGGGAGCATGGCGATCTACCAAAGTCTTTAGTAAACCAACTAGCGTCCTATTCGTCCACTCCACTTGACCGTTACCTTGCGGATGTTAAGCCATGTTGCGCGTTTTATGACCTTTAAGTATTTACAAAGACTGTGAAGAAGCGCGTTTTCAAACGAAGAACCTCGATCCGAATGGATCTGTTCTGGTTCGCCCCATCTACATACCCAATAGTTAGATATGACCTGGGCAACAGTTTCAGCCAAAATGATGGGCAGGAGTTCCGCTTCAGCCAACCATCACTAGAATATATCGGTTACCCCGAACTGATGGCGGTAATGGTCCAACGAAGTCAATCCCACGCGTTCGTTGGGGTTTGCCGTCAGAATTGGCTGAAGAGCAGCCCTATTCAAATGTCGTGACGATTTGAGCTGATTGCACAGGGTGCAATACCAAATAAAGTTCCACACCGACCGCTTCAAGTTAGGCCAGTAGTATCGGCGCCTAAGGACCCACTCGGTCTTATGGATGCCTACGTGCCCCAATTGTGTGTTGATTCTATTAAGAACCTCATCTACCATGGATAATGGTAGGAGAATACATCACGGGTATTGTTCACCATCTCGATAGAACAAGACGTCATTATCCATAAAGAGTTTGTCCCACACCATGTGGAAGCAACGCTTCTCATAGCTATGGCCTCTCAGTTCAACTGCACTAAGTGGTTGAGAACCACTTAACTTCCTATGGTATATCGGGCCAATATGAGGTTTCTTTTGCTGAGCTTGTGCCCGAAGACGGCTTTGCTCGTCTTGTGGTGACACGGTTATATTGTTAATGTCTGAACATGATGGATATTCACCGTGGGAACGGTAAGGTTTCAGAGAGAGGGTATTGCATTATTGTGCTGACGTTCTGGACAGTATATGCATTCAAGCACATACCTGGCTAGCAACCTGTTCTTCAGCCTTCTTAAACTTCGGCAACCATGTCAGAGAGCTATGATCCGTGCGCACAATGAAAGGCCGGTATTGGAGGTATGGCCAGCATTCTTCAACGAAGTGGGTGAGTGCGAGCATCTCTCTTTTGGTCACGCAGTAACGGCGTTCTGCCTTCAACAGTGATCGGCTTATATACTGAATAACGCCCTCTGTACCATCTGGTTTTTGCTGAGAGAGGCTAGTGTCAATGGCAGTGTCACTAGCATCGGTATCTAGAACAAATTTCCTAGCGTCCTTTCTAATGTCAGGAAAAACTAAAATCGGAGTGGTGCACATTTTTTCCTTCAATGTCTGGAAGCTCCTAGTACAATCAGCAGTCCACTTAAAGTGTACTTCTTTCTGAGTCAGCTTGTGAAGCGGACCAGCTATGTGAGCATAGTCTTTGATAAATCTTCTATAGTAAGAAGCCAGTCCTAGAAAATTGCGGACTTCCATTACGTCCGTAGAGGTGGGTCACTCACGGATTTGCCTCACTTTCTCCTCGTCCATTTCTATGCCAGAGGCAGAGACAACATGCCCTAAAAAATTGACACGAGGTCTTATAAAAACACACTTACAGGGCTTTAAGTGTAAGACCAGTCTGTCGGAGACTGGCAAACACGGCTTGGACATTGTTAATGTGGCTATCGAAATCCTTACCAAGAGCAATTATAACATCCATATAAACTTTGCATGAAATAAGAATAAGCTGAACTAGGACTTGGTTCATCAGTCGTTTAAGAGTACTTGGAGCATTAGCTAGGCCAAAGGGCATGGTCTCAAACTCGTAGAGACCTGAGGGGACTTCGAAAGCAGTCTTCTCTCTCTGTCAACTGGTTGCACTTCTACCTGCCAGTAGCCGGCTGCTAGATCTAAAGTAGAGAACACCTGATTACCCGAAAGGGCATCTAGGGTCGCATCAATACGGGGTAGAAAGAAGGAATCTTTAGTGGTCATTGCGTTTAGTTAGCGATAGTCGACGCATAACCACATAATGCCATCCTTCTTCATAACTAACACAACTGGAGATGACCAAGGTGAATTAGATGGCCTGATAATTTTCCGGTCTAGCATATCGTGGATCATTGCCTTTAGCTGGGTTTGGTAAAATACCAGTAATCTTCCAGGTGGAATCTTTGTTAGCCGAGTCACATCTGTATCGATCTCATGTTGTGCCAAATTAGTTCATCCGAGTGAACGGCAGTCCAAATCGAAGATATCTTCAAACCCTTCTATCAAATTACGTAACTTAGACGAGCTTCATTGTCAAGGGTAGGGAGAAATAACTTATAAACATCTTCTAACTTGAGTGCGTTAATTTCATGTTGACTATCCGGTACCTCGGTCCTGAAGGGCACTTCAGTACCACCAACATGGAGAATGTTAACGGAAAAGTCTAAAGAACATTTAAATGCATGAATAATGTCAGCGCTAATATACCGTCCCAGGCAATTTCAGTACAGACAACGAACTTATGACAAAAGAGAACGTGACCTATTTCCAAGTCAAGCTCTACCATGCTTTTATGTCGCAAGGTAGCCCCGTTTGCCGTCTTCAGGCGAACTTTAGGCTTCGTACAATACTTCACTCTAGCCTGAAGCTGAAGGAAATTTCCTGTATAATAAGGGAGCAGCCTGCTCCTGAATCAACTAAGCATGGCAACTTAGTATTTCCTAAGGTTGAATCTATAGCAGGGTAATATTTCATGTAACATACGTTTGCAATAAGCATACCAGATAGAAATATGCACTTAACGGGCTCTTCTTCCTCACCTGAGGTGATCACATGAACACCTGGGGAAGACGGAGGGCGGGTCTGACGACCATGTTGTTGCCTCCAGTTCCCGCGTCGAGAAGACTGTGGAGAGCCTCGCCAAGGAGTGATGGGTTGTGAAGGGCCGCGCCAAGGAAGAGTGGGCTGAGGGGGGCCCACTGCCATTGAGCCGTCTGAGTGCCGAGGTCGCGACTCTGTCGCTGTCCCATGGCGAAGACATCGACTGAGGTGTTCTGTATTGCGGCAGGGGCTTGGCGACTTACAAAGGCTGGTGGGGAAGAAGGTTGGACCAAGGGACAAGCCGTATGAATGGTCTCCTCGTGCCGGGCGATATCAAGGGCAACCTTGATGCTGCTGGGGGGATCGTGGAGGAATTGGCGCCTGATCTCTGGGGGCGAGATCCCGTCGATGAAGTTTTCCAAGACCCTTGCCTTTAGCTCTTGAAGGGCTCGTTTGGGTAGGCTTGCCGGGCCAGGAGACGAAAGTGTCGTTAAAAATCATCGACAAACTCCCCCGCGTGTTGGCAGCGATTTGTGTGGGTGGCACGGGCAACCAAGGGCATTGATGAACGTCCAAACTCGCCCCACAGACGCTCAAAGCTTGTCTCGGGGGTGAGAAAAGGCTGTAAGGTTGGCAGCACTGGCCACCATGTAAACTTCATTGGTCAACCTACCCGGGATGGCGGCTGGGCGAGCACCTTCATCTACCGCCTTCATGTACACTTTCATCCGATCCTCCCAGAGGTCGTTGTCATGGTACACCGTAGGCTTATCCGGCTTAGGTTGACGGCCTCCAGAGTTTGAAGCTTTCTTCATCGCCTGGACCAGCCTGGTTATCATTTCGTTGGAAATTTTGAATCTCACCAACTGCCACCAAAATGTAATAGACCAGTTTAAGATATTCGACGAATCCCAAATTAATGACGCGCAAATAATAAAAAAAACAGTTGTTAAGGGGAAGAGTTTGGGATAATTAGGTACTATTAATTAGAATTTCATTGGGGCTTGCCCTAAGAGGATCCTTTGGTGAAGATTGGCTCTCCTGGGCAGATAATATGGCAATTCTGACTCCGAGGCGTCCTTTTCTGATTATGAGATGCGTTGAACTGCTATGAAATCGGATACGGGACCGAACGTTTCTACAAGTAAAACTCCAGGTGCAGAGGGGCCAATTTTACGAGATGCTCTACGGTCGTTGGCCATATGCTCGCATATAACACTTAGCCATCTGACTAGTTTTAAGATCTTGAGATAGTTGTGCTCAGACCTAACTTCGGACGCACAAACGTTTCTGGGTGGGGCAACTAATGCGCCAACGGTAATGGCCATTGGCATTGGTGAGTACGTCCATGGAGAACTTGTGAAACAGTTAACTGAGCAGTTTCGAGACTTACATGAGTCTAATAGGCAATAAGGTTAAAACTTTATTAGTTATTAATTGCCCCCTTAGCTCCACAACCAACCGGTCTCAGTTTTTTGCCTCCAAATATGCTTTCATATGGAATAATCTACCACTGCAAATTAGGTTGTCGTCTACATTAGCTATTTTCAAAACCAAATTACGCAAACATTTAACTTCGAAAGATATAAAGTCCTTATTGTCTGTTTCTTTCCCAAACTCGCAACTTTTGGATTTTGAAAAGGGTCCTCCTGGTATTTGAGGCAGCTCCCTTGATATTATATGGGTCTCTAATTATATTTCCATCATCCTCTGCAGAGTCAATCTTTGCATTCACTTTTTCTTCCCCTCCTTTTAAACTAGCATTGCCAACTCTTGAAAACCTTGATACTTTCCTTCGAATTTGCAACCCTGACGATAGTCTCCAGGACCTGTTGATGATCGAGGTGGATTCTGATGGTTTCGCCTCTTTGGTGATGGACTATACAGTCAGCAAGGTCGCATCTCGATGATGATCTCGTGACCTCTACTGTCCCCTCTTCGTTTCGACCATGTTGTCTACGATGAGTTCGTCCTCTCTCACCTCCACTGGTGTTTATAAACAGTAGCTCTGACTGCTATATTACCTCTCACCCAACAAGGAGCGTCCCGAACCCTCATACGCAGTCAGCAACATCACAATACTATTCCATTGTATTTAGCTATTAATTTTTTAGTGAAGCAGTTTTTTTTCTCCTATTTTTTTTTAAATTGGCGGCTCACCGAACTCCGCCTCCGATTTAACCCTAGGAGTTTTTTTAACTACTTCTTTTCGAGTTCACCGTATATGCCAACGATTTTTGACTTTTGTTTTAAAAATGGCAAATCTTTTTGAATCGTATATGTTTACCATATTACTCATTTCTGCTGTTCATATGGATGCTCACATCGTGCAGCAATTATCCACTTTGTATTTATTTAAACCATGGTACTAAGTTTGTAATGATGGGGCACTCTGGGCCTTAAATATACAATTTATTTATTTATTTATTTATAAGAAAACTAAGTGTGAGTTTTGGCGAATTGTAAATAGAATAACGGAGCCCATAGTAAGTGAACCTTTTGTTGTAGGAATTTACGGTGGCTATGGAAAGCCTTCAGACGTACAAACGTTTTGCAGGCCACTGGCCAGCGACGGGCTGCGTGTTGATCTTATCAACAGGACGCTGGAGTTTTCCCTAGCAGCTGTAATATTTTGATGCTCCAGCTAGGGCTTTTATCAAGCAAATTAAGAATTTTAATGCCTTTTATGGCTGTGAGCGGTGTTGTGTTAAAGTTTAAATGGTAGATAAAGTAGTTTGTGATATGGTATCTCAGTGTCCGAGGGCGGATGTAGATTTCCTCTCCATAATCAATGATTGTCATCGCATTGGCAGTTAAACATTGGTAGCTTGTAAAGTCGGCATGATAACTACTTTTCCTTTCGACACTTTACATTCAGTTTACCTGGATGTTTTGCGTAGGTTTCTAAACTTTTAGGTTAAAAGCTCAAGAGAAAATCATTTCAGGTTCTCAAGTGAAGTGATGAATACGTTAATGATAGGTTAAAATCACTTAATGCTTACCTTTCGTGGCAATTTTCACAGCACGCGATGTGCCTTAGGGATTTAGATGCGTTGAAGCGGATGGAACTGCGTTAGTTTCTCCTTTCCACACGGACGGTAGTCCTTCAAGGTGTTCATTCACGAAAATATTTGAAGCACTTTTTCTCTTGTTCAACGTTACTTGCCTTCTTATTCGCTCCCATTCGCGCAAAGAATTGGTACCGTTCTATGTGCACTTGTTAAAAAGGTTTGTAGAAAGGAACTCTTTATTGTATGGTATGTCTGAAATGGTGTACAATGTTCATAGCATTGTTCACCTACCGGACGCTTTCCAACAGCATGGTGCGTTTGATAGTTTTGCTTCATTTCCCTTGAAAGTTATTTAGGACAAATGAAACGCATGCGTAAGAAACCTTCGCAGCGCTGCAACAAGTAGTGCGTAGATTAGACAAGCTGCAGGCAGAGCGGTGGCCGATATTCTGTCCATCAGGATGGGCGGTTAACTATGAGCACCGTGATGGTTCACTACCACCAACGGGTGGATCGTTATCGCAGTTTAAGTTTATAAAGAACATAAAGCTATTAATCGGTACGACGCCCTAATCGATAATATGTTAGTATGTATTCAGAACACTGTCCGTTATCCAGGTGCAGCTGTAGGCTCAGTATATTTTGAGTATGACAATGTTGAAGATTATTTTGACTAACCAGAAAATTAATCAGTTATTAACGTTTATAAAGCTGGCTTGAGGACCGTACTAAACAACTGTTCATGGCCGTACAGCGTTCGCAAATACGCCTGCTTCCCTGTCGATGATCACTCGTGCGGTTTTTACTTCACCGGTAATGACAATGGGTAACGGGGAGTACGTTCATTTGGGACTGGTTAGACAGCTGAATGATAAGTAACTCAACCATTCCACGCATTCTTTTGGTGATGATGTAGTTTTATGTCTTGTAATCGATGTGGTTACCTTACATCGCAACACAAAAATATAGTTTTGGCTTATTTTAGGTAAGATAATGAAGCCCTTTATCAATTATGCCTTTGTAATAGGCATATATTGTGGTGTGGGACAGCCTTCATATGTTCAAGCATTGTGGAACCCATTGGCTTAGGAGTTGTTATCTTGAGACGAAAAGATATATGTCTCGGAAGGCGAACTGCTGCCGTCCTCTTCATCGGTAAGGTTACCAAAGGCATGATACGATAACATTTTATTCATATGAAAGTGACGACGAATCCATTGCGACGATGCTTCGGGAAGTTTCGCCTCCTTACACTTGTAAGCGTTATTTGCCCTTATATTTCCCGCATAAGCTGAGACCCCAGTACTAGCAACCCCCGATGAAAACGTCACAAACATAGCCCACGACATGGAGAGCCAGCTGAAAAGAAATTTAAGAAGCGAATTCGGTGTTTACTGGAGAGCATGCCACAGGTGATGCAACAAAACTCAACGCAGGACGCCAAAATCCACTGTTTGACTCTTGTAGTTAACTGTCTCGATGCAGCATAAGCACCTGCTCAAGGTGTTCATAGTCCCATAATGACCTAAATAGCTTCTTTTGCAGACTACGACCG
Source organism: Schistocephalus solidus (assembly GCA_017591395.1). Lineage (NCBI taxonomy): Eukaryota > Metazoa > Platyhelminthes > Cestoda > Diphyllobothriidea > Diphyllobothriidae > Schistocephalus > Schistocephalus solidus. The sequence continues at coordinate 23,781 of WEDG01004606.1, forward strand.
AATCTCTGCCGAACTTTCCAACGCGAATTTCCGGCAGCGTATAGTTAATTATTACGTCATCCATTAACAGCATGCACAGATTTCTTACTTAGGTTCACTGGGCTGCTAATGCATGCATAACTTTGTGGGCCGTATTTTCAATGCCCTGTTCAGTGAGGAGGTAACAATTTTCTTGACATTTATCAGGAGGAAGCCCGGGACAGGGCGCTATTCGACTCACCCATTTACATGTTTGTCCTCAGTGAGACATATGCCTGGATATATACCCTTGTCGAGCTTAATCATTTATAACCAAGACATCTTCAAGTGATGGATTGCGGAGATGAAGTCGGATAGGCACCACCCTGATGAGGCTTTTTAAAATGTCTTCATGAAATCCCACAAGCGTCTCCAAAAAAATGGTTAAAAGTCTAAGGTTGAGCATTTGTCATTGGATCTACTTATTTACTTTATTTTGTAATTTCAGCATGTAATCCTTAAACCCTGCATGCACTTTGTAGCGTCCGGCCGATTCGGCGAGAAGAAGGGAGCTGAATTATAGGGTCGCGGATATAATTCAGTATCCTTCTTCACGAGGGAATTTCTTGACGTTGCGTCTTCTGAAGAATCAAGCATTCTGATATACGAATAAGAGATAAACAAGGCAATCGATATAGTAGTCAATATGTGTGTGAAATAGGCTTACGCGATAAGTACAATATACGTGAACCGATAGGAATATCAATACAATGAATTTCAGTATAATGATAAACGGGAATAGGTTATGATTTAAACGACAAAAGGGACGACGGATGTAAAGCGACTTATCGTAGAGGTGGCAGCGTGTCCGATAGGCTAGTACGTGCGGAGTTATATCCCATCTACAAAACGGAAGATGCCTCGGTTAAAACAACAGGATAGTTTGGGTCCGTAACAACTTACACAATAATATTCCATTCTTTTAGATAAGCGGGTGTTCGAAGACCGATGGGGTCGGGCGATTTAAACGAACGTACCATGTACCTAGTAGCATCCAATGGCATGTGGGTGTACTCTTATTGTGACTTTTCGCTATAGGTGTGTTGCGTCATTTGATTGTTTATTCTCATTCCATTGATCGCGCTACGATTTGTTGCCTATTTTAATTCTTATGTTTAACATGATAAGGTACGAATGTAAATGGAGATTGCGACAGCGTGGGAAGAAGGAAATCGGGGAAATGTTTAGAGCAATAGAGGAAGAGGTAGAACTCCTACTTCCCAGTCAAAATATAATGGGACCCTCACCGTTCCTCCGTTGCAAGCTAGGACTGGTCATTTATTTTTCTTGAGATCCTCTGTACCTAGTCTATTTAGGTGTGATGAGGAAGTTACTACGTCTCTGGGTAAAAGGTCATCGGTCTAAGGTAAGCAGTGTGGCAAACGCATCCACAGATTGAGCTGGTCACTCGTGGACTAGAATCTTTAAACAAGTTTCTGCCAACAGATTTTTCTCAAAGGTGTACAAGTTTAAATGACTTAGGTTCTTGGAAGGGGACTGAGTATAGCTAATTTCTACTGTACACGGGCATCATCATCCTGAAGGACATTTTACCAGCATGCTACTTTAAGCATCTTTATATGCTGTTCACTGCTATCAGGTTTTTGGCCTCACCACTCCTATTTAGGAACGACATAGGCTACGTGCTACAACTGATAACACTGTTTACGCATAAATTTGGTGTGCTGTATGGAGAGGAAAATATGGTTTATAATGTTCACAGCCCCTGACGATGCTGAAAGGCACGGAGCATTAAACTCCTTTTCATCGTTTCTCTTTGATAGCTACCTGGGTAGCCTGAAGAGGCTTTTGCGAAGTCCATCTAGGCGACATAGTGAAATGGACATAGAACTTGGTAGTTCGCAGCGTGGGTACAGAGGTACGTTTATGCACAAGCACAACGGTGGCCCAATTCCAGAAGGGCTTGATGTGCGAGAAAGATTTTCATGTGCAAATGCTGAATGATATCGAGTGAATACGTCAACAGCAAATAGGTGTATTCGGTTAGGGGATAAGCTTGTATGCATTAAGCACATCGTTCGCGACAGGGCAGGAGGTTTTCATATTGTGTATAGCGAATTAATTTAATGTTTTGAATTACTTCTTTTACATTACGGATTCTGCCAGCCTTAAGGTCTACACCGCTAACATTTCACGTCTCGGTGTTTACGAACAGGAGGTAGCATTTACACGCGCCGAAAGAGGTCCCTTGATGCCGTTCGAAAGCGCCGCAAGAAGCCAGACTCCAATTTCGATGACCCCGACGGTTAGTCCTTATTGTATCGTCATATAATTATTTCACTTAGAACCCATACCCGGCCCATCATGACCGTCCGGTAGCCCACGGAAAATGTCGGAGCAGCAATAGATTTATCCCAATTTTTATTTGTTATTTTATGATAACCATAAAATCCAAAAAAATCAAACGATTAACGGCTGCCTGTGATTCTAGGTGAGGGGAATTCACGAAATGATCACTTGGGGGGGACGTGCGCAGACAAGCGATGGAATGCGAGGGGGTGGTATGTGTGCTGAGCCAGGCTTTTTTACCGCTGCCACCGTAAAGCACCCTATTGCCACTTTTCACCCCTTTTTCCATCACGACCAAATCGACAAAATCCATTATAAATCAGACATACCTATCACGAATTTTGTACAGCGTGTCGCTGTCGCCCAGCTATGAAATTGCTACTAGAGCAACACAATAACATTTTATTCTTTTAGGTCAGGCACATGGTCCATGACTGTCGGGGTCGGGTGATTAAAAAGAACATACTATGAACATGGAGAAAGCGCTGATTATTAATGTCCGTTTCCCATTTTCCAAAAATACTACCTGTTCACAGATCATTGATTTCCACTACTCTATCCGTTGCCTATGGGTTTCTGTTGGGGGTAGCCTAGGAAGGTACCCTTTTAAGGGAAGAATGTCCCATGCGGAAAAGATTTCCGCCATGCCTTTTCGCGCTCGCTTCGACCTCGAAAACGTGGACAAGATGGCTCTCGATTCGCGCTCGGATTGCTTTTAAGGAATGTTTTACTACTTCAGTAGTCATTCCTATGCATATGAAGCACTATAGCAACAGTGCGATAGTGCACTACAGTGGAACACTACGCCAGGGTAAAGTGTATCAGTATCAGTATATTTGAGGGAGATGTAGGTGAGTCACCTCTGAATTCCCTATTTGTACATGCGTGTTGTGGTATCAAAAAAATAGTATATCGATATGTTGGCGAGGCCAATTGATATGAGCCAACTGGGTGGAACATAGTTGAAAAAAAGCAGACAGTGAAAAAAATTCCCGGTGATGTTTAGGAGAAAAAACTGTCACCCTTGGGGAGGGGGTCCAACGGGGGCATCGCGGAGGTCATATGAATCAGCACCGAATTGCGGAAGGTGCAGCCAGATGCTCCCTTGCTGATTGCAGAGTCCGTTGAGTGATTTCAAAGGCGGAGATATCCGCACAGATCATCCTCGGTCCGTTGCGGTTAAAACCAAGGGAGAACGTTCATACACCGCATGGACGATGACCACCAGGTCCAGCTGATGCGAACACTCACGGTGTCACCAAGGTGTGCAAATAATTAAGCAGCGAAGACCTCGGGGACCTCAGCATGGGAATTATGGGAGAGTGCAAGCCCTCGAACGAAAATAACAAACATAAAGAAATGTTACTCAAATATAGCTATTAGTATCGTAAATACCTTATTTTCTGACGTCACTCTTGCAGCTTTCAGTTCGTGTTGTAGCTCGCACCATTATATCGATCTAAACTTCGCTTAAAAACCTCCAAGGAGTCCGACATAACAACATCCAGAGGAAGATTATTCCAAGCTTCAACTACTCTTTTGTAGAAGAAGTACTTCCGAGTGTGTAGCCTTGCTCCAGTCACACGTACTTTGAGAGGATGACCTCTTAAGGTCGTTGTTGTTGCTAACTCTAAGACATCCCCTGGGACAAGACAACAGTCCTGAACGCGTAGTATGCGGAATGTTAGTATCAGATCTCCCCGAAGCTGTCTATAGCGCAAGGGAAAGAGATTGAGATTCGACAGCCGTGTTTCATAAGGCTGTGAGCCATGTCTAAGTACAAGTTTGGTTGCTCGCCTTTGGGCCTTTTCGAGGATGTTGATGTCCTTCGCCGCCCAGGGTCTCCAAGATTGGGTAGCGGACTCCAACTGCGGCCGCACGAATGTTCCGAAGACTCTAGCGAAGCAGTCGGTAGTGAAGGCTGCAAAAGCTCGTGTGACGAGGTTCAGAATCGACATGGCTGACTTCGCTACCTTTGCGCAATGTAGTGAGGGTTTAAGCGAGGGCGTGATCCAGACTCCCAGGTCCTTTTGGGCATCCACTTCTTTCAATGGAATGCCATTCAGACGGTAACCCGTACGATTCGAAGGATTGCTTTTCCCGACTCGTATGATGTTGCACTTGGTCTCATTAAATGGCAAGAGCCAGTCATTTGACCATTTCTGGAGTCGATTTAAGTTTACCTGCAAGTTCTCTTCATCAGCCGCAATTTGAATGAGGCGCCAAAATTTGAGATCATCGGCAAACATGGCAATATCGCAGTCCAGCTCGTTGGCACAATCGTTGATGTAGACAATGAACAAAATAGGGCCGAGAACAGAGCCTTGGGGAACACCACTCTCAACCTCAACCTTGGTCGACTGTTTGTCGCTGATATGGACAGTTTGTGAGCGGCCAGTTAAGAAGTTTTCTATCCATGTCAGAAGTCTACCTCCTACTCCTATGCGGTTGAGTTTATACAGAAGGCGGTGGTGCGGCACGCTATCAAAAGCCTTTTTGAAGTCAATATAGACAGTGTGAACCGTATTTCCTCTAGAGGACCGCCTCAGTCCAACGTTATAAACAGTAGAGCAAATTTGTGACGCAGGATCTACCTCCACGGTAACCGTGCTGGACCTTGGAATGCAGATTATTGTGTTCTAGGAACTGCATTCCATGATTTTGCAGCAAACTGAAGTTAGGCTGACCGGTCGATAATTGTTTGCAGAGACCCGGTTTCCACCCTTATATAGCGGCTTAATCCATGCGGATTTCCAGTCGGGTGGTAGACTTCCGGTCTGGAAGGATGTTTGGAAAAGCGTAGAGAGTGGTTTTGCCAGTTCTCTCGCGAGCTCTTTCAACAGCTTGGCAGGTACTTCATCGGGACCCGGTATCTTAGATTTCTTTCACCCCAGAAGTTCCTTGATGACAATAGTCTCGGTGAAATGAACAGTCTCGACTATTGTATCCATTTCGAAGCCATCGGTAGGGTAATCGTATCTCGTTTCCTATGTGAAAACAGACCAGAAAAAATCCGAAAGATGATCAGCCTTCGCACCGTCTTCAGTAAGGTTTATACCCTCGGCGGTCCTCAGCAGGGGAATCGGATCCTTGTTCCGTGTATTCTGCCTGAGGTAATCGTAAAATAGTTTCGGGTTCACGGTGGCCCCGTTCAGCAGGTGCACTTCGAAATCCTGTCTTGTTCTACAAAATAAGGCCATTGACCCTATTTCTCTGCATTTTCTACGCATTTAGAGATGCAAGAGTTCCGTCCGTAAGCAATTTTTTCCACAATCGCCGCTTTTTGTTAACTTCGATTTTTAAGGCCTGCGTAAGCCACCGCGGTCTGTTGGTTAACCTTTTTCTCAAAATCGGACAGTGATTTTCGATGAGCCTGTGCAGTATGTCCCGGAACGTTTCCCAGTCTTCGGTTATGTTTCTAAAGAATAAAGATTCCCACTGAGTGCGCATGAGTTCGGCCCTCATTCCACCGAAATTACCTTGCCATATATTCCTTCTGACTGTTTTGGGTATTTCTGGTATAGAAAATAGTGAGTACTCCCATCGCAGCACCACGTGGTCACTTTTACCTAGCGGCGGTAGACATGACACTTCGGCAATGCTGCCCAACGACTTCGTGAGAACTAGGTCAAGGCAATTGGCCTGTTGTCCTTCGCACACCCTTGTTGGAAAAGTGACATGCTGTGTGAGAAGTAGCTTTAGCGTCGTACTCAGAAAGCAACCGTCAAAGGCTAGATCAGAACTATGTGCGCAGGCCAAGCTCCAGTCGATGTGAGGCGCATTGAACTCGCCCATGATCAGGATATCCAACCGCGTAGCAACCTTTTCAAGCTCCTCTAGCAGGTAAGCATCGGCTACGAGGTCTCTTCTCGGTCGACGGTAGACTGTCAGGACATCTAGACTTGATGAACCTGGCATTTTATGGATAGCCATATCGCCTCAGAAGTAGACGCCAGTTTATAAAATTTGTCTGAAACTGTAAGTTCACTTTTTACATATTTGAGTACACCGCCTCCTTGACGCTCTTTCCTGTCTTTTCTAAAAGTTGGTAACCAGCCATAGTTACCTCCCGGTCGTCCACATGTTGGGACAACCAAGTTTCTGTTAGGGAAATTATATCAGGAGATAGATTTCAGACATGAATCTTAAGCTCGTCGAGCTTCGATAACATACTCTGTGCATCGGTGTACAGGAATGTTAGTTTTCGGTTTGCCCGGGAAGTGCTTACAGTCGGGCGCGAGACCCCGTTTACTGGGCCAACTGTTTGGTAATCCGGAACGGGTCTCTCCAGGGTAAGAACAATGGAAGATGGATCACTTGGTTGTTGTAAATAGCCAAATTTGTTTCCCCTTCGCTGAGCCGCCGTCTCAGTTCGGTGACAAGTTGATGGCGTTTTTTCCGCTCCGCGGGTGAGAAGTCCCGTAGAAAAAAAACTCCAGGGTTTGAGTTTTTTAACTTAAAGCGCCTAGACAGAATAAGACTGGATTCCTGGCTACTGGTCAAGATAAATTTTAGAGGCCTCGGGCGTGTTGATTCAGGTTTATAAAGCGTACCGTGCAGTTTTCGCCATATGGTGCTGTTGTAACGAACCACAGTTTGGACAGAATTGTTTAAATGAACTGGGAGCCCTTTTCGCGTGGATCCCCGAGGGAAATGGAGTGATCGAATGTCGGTGAAGATGCCGGTGCCCCCTTCTACTCTCGAACGCTGACTCCATCCCCGCTTATCGTATCGTTATCCTCCACTCAATGTCAGCATCCCCTCATCCCGATCCTGCAGTTGCCCACAGCGTTGCACTCCCGAACGGTTATCCAACGGACATGACAGAAGCCCACCACTCCAAAAGGGACATATGTACATATCGAAAAGTCGCGATACAGCGCCATATGGCGAAAACTGCACGGTGTAGAGGCCGAGGACTTCGTGGTTGGCACACACACGGGCGAGTAACACCTGTTGTCAGTGTTAGTCGATGCGCGTACTGAACAGGGTCTCTAAGCACGATGCCGATCACCCAAACGCAACGGTCATTAGAAGGAACGACAGGAATTTCGGAAATGCATTCTACTTACAAGAAGGATATAAAGGTATGAAAGGGCACATTAGAAAATAAGGAAGGGAGTGTTACGTGAAGCTATATAGCAGCCGGTCAAGTGACACGAAGCAACTTCAAAGGCACATGCGTATTTTACCCTCGAATACACTCAACCGATCAACCGAACTGAAGGCAATAAGATGGTGAATAGTCGGGCCTTGGTGTAATCAGAATATTTCAGTTCCTTTACCATGCGTCATTCCGCGACAAATTTCGGCTGATGGCGAAAAGATACAAAATTCTTAGCAGAGCGTGGTTTCGATCCACGGACCTCTGGGTTATGGGCCCAGCACGCTTCCACTGCGCCACTCTGCTCCGCAAATGACCATTTATATAATATTTAAGACTTTAAAATAGTTTACCGAATTTTGGTTTATGGACTGTTTACAGAGTGTTCAATTCAATTCAATTTATTGAGGGTATTAGGGTATTTCGGTCCAAGGGAAAATGGGCGTGAACCTTCGAAAACCACATCTATTGCAAAATTTTCAGGCTACTATGCATGCACTTCCACATCGAAACCCGGCAATTTCGTCTAAAACGCGTACGGCTTATCTAAATGCTGAATTTATGTTGATCCGCGATGTTGCCTTCGTTCACCCCAGCAGTGCAGAGAGTGAATTGGGAAAGGCAACTCCTAAGCAGCTAAATGGTCATGAAACCGCGGG
>WEDG01004607.1:0-101829 GCA_017591395.1 Schistocephalus solidus
TGGTTTAAGAAGGATTATCTACAGCTGGAACGAGTGCAGGCGAGGGCTACGAAGATGGTCAAGAATCTTAGTAATCTGCCTTACGAAGCCAGACTGGTTGAACTTGATTTCTTTCCTCTAAATTACAGGCAACTACACGGTGACCTCATCCAAACCTACCGGATTGTCAGAGGCCGCATTTGTGCCCTAGAATTTGCTGAATTCTTCGAATTGGCTGGGACGGAACATCTGCGGGGTCATCCATTTAAACTGCAGAGGAAGTTTGTCCACACGGAAGTCCGTCGGAACGCCTTTTCGCAGAGGGTCGTTGGAGCATGGAACGGACTCCCTGAGGATGTTGTCCTTTCAGAAACTGTTGATGCATTTAAATTCAAACTAGATACTCATTTTCTGAGAAACTATTGTCAATATAATGAAGATTGCGTAAACAGTGGCAGGTTGCGCCTGGCCCACACATATCGATGACCCTACATTTTCATTTGTCAGATATATCACTGTAAACATTTATACTATTGACATTTTTGCATATGAATAGGGAGCTCAAGGGCGAAAGCCTACTTCCCTCAATATAGTGACTTAAAGTGACTTAAACTTGTCTATATGCATTCAAGCGAAGACTGCATATTTATCTCAACACTGATTCTATTACCCTTTTATTTTCCTCATCTTTTCCCGGTAGCTTTCCCCGTGACTCGGAGAAAGGACCATCGGGAATTTAAGTGACCCTCTTGTTACTATATTTTTGTTACCTCGAGTCCTCCATGAACCATGGTGTCTTCTTATATCACCAGTACTCCAAACGATGACGTCATTCGGACGTTCACATTCGGTGGTCCACAGTCTAAAATGCTGTCATTTCTTTGGATAAATATCATCATGAGAGTTCAATTGTGGATCCTGAAATGCTGTGGACTTAAGTTCATTGACGCATTTTTCTGAGATTTTTTTCATACGCCTTTTTTCATAACGCATCATCTCGACGTTTAATTATCTCATTTATGAAATTCTACTGCAGTATTAATCTTCTCTACCACCTGACCTTATCTTCCTAAGCAGTTTTTTCTCTTTCCTTCTATTCGATAATGAAGGCCTATTTAACTGTGCCTCCATTTTTAAATTTGGAGTTTTTTCACTGCCTATTTTTATAGTTCACCATTACTTTCAAAATAACACTAATTTTTGACCTAGCAGGTCAAGTTCTGTCTACATTATTAAGTATTTTTACATTTTATCTGCACACATTGTCATAACTTTATTTCGTTACTAATGTTTGTTTAGACAGTACCTTGCCGGTGCTAACAAAATATAAATTCTAATTCTTTAAAAGTATATCGTTCAGCAGGTGCTGAAACATAGCAAGGTCAGTGGAGATCTTTTCTTTTGGGGTAGGAGTATTTGATTCAGGTAAACCTTAGATGAATACCCAATGCTCCCGGTCTAGGACATTCTTTAATACACTGCCAACCATATTTTCCTCTGAAGGACCACACAGAATTACGAGAGTTGTTTTTGACTTTATAATTTTGTTATGGTGTTTCCCAATTCTATCTTGCCACGCGTTGGTTTCTTCGCTCTCAACTTAGGGTCTCATTATAACTGCTGGGATGGTTGACAGTAGTTGAGTCTGAAGTCGGGACTCCCTTTGGAAGAGGCACTATTGAAGTTGTCCTGCTATTACTGTTATCCAATTTGGAATTTACTTGATTGTATATTGTATATTTTTAAGGGTTACAGGCATTGCCCTTGATGACCCTAGTAATGTAAAACTATCATTGCATGTGTACAGTCAATATAAAAATGGTGTACATTTAAAAAAATATTTGAGTCAAAGCATAACATAACTTCAAATGCGTGTTCACAGCTATAGGCAAAACATTGTGGAATAAAAGTAGAAACCGAAAGATTTTAAAAGGCTGGTTTTAAGTAATCATGTTGTGAGAGTCGTCTTTTGTCAAATATTATGTCATCAAGCCTTCTTTTAAAACCAGAAATGCTGTCAGAGGTAACCGCGTCACTTGGTAACGAGTTCCAAGCTCGTACCACTTGTTGGCTGAAAAAAACTTTCTGAGGTTCAATCGCGTGCGTTCGCTTTTGCAACTTATGAATTCAGAAGCTTCTAAGGCGGTTTTATCTTGAATTATTTGAGTTTTGCGCTTTCCTTTTTTCTGTAACGCAGGTAATTTCTTTCTATCCGCAAATATTCTGCTTTAGGAGGTTCCTTAAATATTCAAACTCATCTTCCAATTTTTTTAAGTTTTAGTCAATATTTAGGAACAGCTAACGCAAGGTTCATCTTCGTAACCCACACTTTTATGGTATGTGCGCTTTTGGCTCGTTTTGCTGATCGTGGGCTGCAAGCATTAAGAGCACGAGCCTAAAGCCTGGAAGTGAAGGTACTATCGCCAGGCTTTGCATCTAAAGAAATGCTGCTGCTTTGCATGCTATTATTGTCAAAATTTTGGCCGTCCATCAATTAGGACATTTGATGAGTATTTAAAGCGAGTGAGTATAATTCTGTATAATTAAGTATCATTCAGTATATATAATTCAGTACGTCTATTGTTTTTATAGTTAACTAAAATATTTTGATAAAACGTATGAATGATATTTGAAAACGACTCAGCCGTTTTGCAGGTCTCGAGGACTCTGGATAACGTTTGACATTATACAACTTTGACGACTTGTGTTGCTAGACTGATATTTGGGCACGAATCAGTTCTAGAGTCCGTTACAATTCGTTGGAAAAAAAAATTTGTTAAGAGCATAATTTCTGAGAAATTTCCATAGAAGAAGAAAATTCCAAAGACGCAGAAAGTAATTTTACACGTATGGTTCCGGTGGTGATGTCAGATACGGTAACTGTAAGGTGGTACCGAGGTCGAAATAGTTGCAGTTGACAGTTCGACCGTCGATTTTGACGAGGTCCACCGTATGCTCCACACAAGGTGGTGCAGGACGGTGACTTGCGCGTGAATTAGTTTTAAGTGACAGTAGCCTTGCGCTGCATCTACCGCACTCTCTCCTCCTTCCCCACCTGAGCCTGGTGTCAAGAAAGAAACAATAAGACCGTAGATGGGAGAGGGCGCATTTGGCTGGCGTGGCCGGAGCCGCCCCTGTGTGTACCACCACACCTGACTCGGATCCCAAGGAGTGGGAGTGCCATAAAGGCCACATTAAGAAGGAGCCATTGCAGCCTGAATCTCAGTCCACCAGTCAGCCACTCCACACAAACACACATTGGGCTGACCACGCGGTCCGAGTTATCCCGTCAGTTGGCAACCTTCCAAGCCACGGCTTTTAGCGCACCGTGATAGTTTCAAGCGCGTCAGATTGTTTATGATGAGGAAAATGCGCTGAGCTGTTGACCTCACTCTCTCCCCCCACCCCCACAATCAGACCACCATCCGAGCCAGTCAGATGTTTGATTAGGGAGTGTGCGCAGTGGCTGACGGGTCAGCGTACCCGTCATCGCGTGCCACAGCACGACCTGGCACCCAAAAAGCACACACCAGGATTCACTAACGCAGGAGATATGGAGGAGCCATTGCCGTCTAAATCCCAGTTCACTGGTCAGCCACTCGACACACAGCACATACACTGGGCCGACGGCGTGGTCTGGTGTAAGCGTCAGATTGGTAGCCTTCCAAGCCACGATTTCTAGGAAACCATGATTTTATCAGGTACATTATGATGATCGTGCGGGTTTTATCTATGTATTAGTGTAGATGGTGTGCGCTGATGTGGCTTAGCCTCCGGTGGTTTACCGTAGGTTGTCGTGGAGGCGTATGTGTCCTAATAGGCCCATGCGGTGTGTAAATGTGCGGGAGCAGTGAGAGCAGAGGAGGCGGGCGCGGCCACTGTATGTCGGGGCGCTCGGCACTGGTTCACAGGTGATTAACTAGTCCGATGTGTGAGTTGAAGTTGCGGGCGCAGTGTGGGCACGAGAAATCGGTAGAGGCTGGGGGATATCATTCATGGTAGTGGGGTGGCAGTGGCGGTAAGAATGGCAGGAGCGGCGGGTAGAAATGATTGATCGGTGTTGTCGGTATTGTGGTGAATTTCACTGTCATGGGTGCGCGTGTGACCGAATAGGCCCATGCGATGACTGAATGCGCAAGGACAGTGAGGACATTAGAGGCGGCGTTCTCTGCTGTGTGTTGGTGCTCCAGGCACGGGTTCACCAGTCTCTGTACGATGGATTCGCAAGTGGCCGACCTGGCCGATGCAGGAGGTAAATGTGCGGTCGCATTGAGGACAGTTTAGGAGAGATTACTCATCGCTGATGGTGGTGGTGGCGGTAGTGAAGGCAAAGACGGTGGTGGTTGCGGTGGTAGGGGTACCAGGCGATGAGTATTGCAATGTGGTTTCCATGATGGTAGGAGCAATGGAATTGATGCCAGGAGTGAGGGTGAGGGCGTCTGAAGGAGGGTTGGCAGAATTTGACGTTGAAATTGGAATTGTCGGATTGTTGCTGCATTGCGTCCGAAGATGTCCAACTAGGCCAATTCGCGCGCGGAAGATGTGTTGACAGCGCGGGCATTTCAGCAGGGCCTGAGCATTGGCGGTGTTGGTTCGGGGCGCTGGTGACTTTCGTGCTGCTCTTTTGGCCTTGGCGGCAGCGATCCGGTTGGCCTCAAAGATTGCTGAACCAGTCTTTCTGGATCTTTCCCATGCCGGTCTATCCTGGGCGATGTCCTCCCAGGTCGCGGGGTTGATTTGCAGTTGCTTCAGCGATTTCTTCGAAGTGCCCTTGTAGCATCGGTTTGACCTCCCTGTCGGCGAGCACCCGTAGCGACATCTCCGTCGAAAAGTCGTTTGGGTTTCCGCTCGTCGCCCATTCTTACCAGGTGGCCGCTCCATCGCAGTTGCACTTGGCGCGGATGCTGAGGATTCCACTTCGCGTGGATGCTGAGGATTCCGGTCCGCTCCAGGACTTCTGTGTCCGGGATCCTGTCTTGCCATCTCAGCTTCAGTATTCTGCGGAGGCAGTTGAGATGAAAGTGATTCAGCTTCCAGGCTCTGTTCGAGTAAACGGTCCATGTCTCCGCTCCGTAAAGGAGTGTCGTCAAGACGACGGCCTTGTACATATTCAGTTTGGTGTTCAGCTGAATACCGTGGCGATTCCACACGGAGGCCTGCAGCCGGCCGAAGGCCAGACTATCTTTCGAGATCCGTTGGGCAACGTCATCATTGATTCTTGTGTTGCGTGACAGCTAGCTTCCTAGATAAGCGAAGCTTTCCACGTTTTTGAGTTGAGCACCGTTTACATTGATTCGGGGAGCATTGTATTCCACGCTAGGTGGCGGCTGGTGCATGACAACCGTTTTGGTTATACTGATTGTTGATCCAAAATCGGCGCAGCCTACGGCGAAGAGGTCCATACTCCTTTGCATGTCCTCCTCCGTCACGGTGTTAAGGGCGCAGTCGTCCACGATGACCAAGTCATGGACTGAAGTCTTAGACACGCTCGTTGAAGCCTGCATACCCCGACTGTTGAGAAGGTGCCCGTCAGTTATGTAGGCGATGCGGATCCCAGGCTGCTCATCACGGTAGGCGTCCATCAGCATAGCCGAGAACATGAGACTGAGCAGGGTGGGAGCCAATACGCAGCCCTGCTTCACTCCGTTGGTCACTGCGAATGCTTCGGATACCGTCCCGTTGTCAGTGACGCGCGCCGTCATCCCGTCATGAAGCTGACGCACCATGTGCGTGAACCGCTCAGTACTGCCGAATTTCTGCATGACTTTCAACAGTCCGTCGCGATTCACCATGTCAAATGCTTTCGTTAGATCCACGAAGGTAGTGTATAAGTGAGTTCGCAACTCCTGGTACTTCTCTTGTAGCTGGCGGGCGGCAATGATCATATCGGTTGTCCCGCGGTGTCGGCGGAAGCCACATTGGCTTCCCGGGAGCAGGCCCTGCTCTATGTGACCGTTCAGACGATTGAGAATGATACCGGCGAAGATCTTCCCGGCGATGTTGAGCAACGAGATGCTTCTGTGATTATCACAGAGTTACCAGTTCCCCGTCCGTTTGTATAGATGAACGATGGTCGCGTCTTTGAAATCCTGAGGAACTGTCCTTGGCGCCACATCATCTGGAAGGGTTTTGTGAGTTCTGCCATCAGCCGAGGCCCACCGTGCTTGCAGCCTTCCGGTGGGATTGCATCGGATCTAAGTGCTTTACCGCTGGAAATCAACTGCTGGGCCCGGATGGTGTCTGGTAGGGAAGGCAGCATATCCAGGTTATTTTTCGAGTCCACTTGAGAAAGTCAGTCAGTGGCAGCATCGGAGATGGCTGATGAGCAATTAAGGACACTTCTGAAGTGCTCGGCCCAGCTATCAGAATTTGCGATTTCTCTGTCAGCAGTGTTGTGCCGTTAGAGCTAAGGAGCGGTTAGGTCCCCTTGATAAACGGGCCATAGATGGCCTTGATGGCTTTTAAAAAGTCTTTCATTTCGTTGCGGTCCACATATCCCTGGATTTCTTCAGCTTTTCAAATCATCGAGGCATCCTGCATCTCCTTCAGCCTTTGCTTTAGAAGGCGGTGGCATCTGAAGAAGGCTGCTTTGGTGACGTCAGTCCGAAGGTCCTTGAAGGCTGTGTGTAGTCTGTTCTTCTCCGTGAGTAAGTTGCTGATGTCGGCGTCATTGTCTTCAAACCAGTCCTGGTGTTGATGGCGTGCGTGTCCGAAAACTTCGGGGGCAGTGGACTGGATGACATTTCGCAGTTGATACCATAGTGTCTCCACGGTAGCATTATCATCTGGAGCAAACAGGTCCTCCAGTTTCTCAGTTATTTGGTTGCTGAACTCAAAACAGTGAGCAGGCAAATTTAACAAAAGAGTATTTAACTTACCTGGTGGCCTCTTCCCTTGAGGCCTTCGTCGGGGTTGCAGTCAGATCCTCATCTAGGAGGTGACGAGGCAGTGATCTGTCCGACCATCGGCATCGCGAATCACCTTGTTTACCAGCACATCCTGTTGATCTCGCATCCGGACGAGAACTTAGTCCAGCAAATGCCAGCGCCGCGACCGAGGGTGCATCCACGTGGCCTTCTTCCACGTCGGAAGGCGGGAGAAGGTGTTGGGCAGCAGGAGACGGTGTTCCGCACACGTAGACAGAAGAAGGAGGTCGTTTTCGTTACAGATACTGAGACCGTGGGGACCCAGTACTCCCTGTCAGGCAGCGTGGTCCGTCCCGACGCGGGCGTTGATGTCACCAAGGACAGTTAACTTGTCCTCTTTCGGCACATTTTCCAGCAGGGCGTGCAGGTCCTCATAGAATTCGTAGTTCACCGCATCAGATCTCGTCATCAGGGAAGCGAAGCGCTGATGATGGTGGTGAACTGGTCTCACCGAAGAGGCAGGCGGTGTCTCATCAGGTGATCATTGAATCCCTGCGGCAGACAGGGCAGACGTCCCACGATATCGTTCCGGTTGGCAAAGGCCACACCAACGTCACGTCGCTCTTCCGTTGGCTGGCCGCTCCAGAAGAAGGTGTATCCGGTACCCAACTCCTCCAGCTGACCCTGCTCAGAGAATCGGTTCTCGCTGAGAGCAGCAATGTCCACCTTGTAGCGCGCAAGTTTATGAGTGACTAGCGCTGTCCTCCGTTCCGGCCGGTTGCTCCTAGGATTTTCTAAAAGAGAATGAACACTCCAGGCTGCTAGTGTGAGTGGACTCATAACCTGGAGAGATACGACGAGGGATAGGGATGGGGGTATTGTTGTATGTTTGAGGTTTACGACCGCGTATTTTGTGATCTGCGAGCCGTGGCCGGCTGCAGAAGACGTGATAACCAGCATTTGTTTGGGGCACCTTTTCTAGCCCCTTCCTCCGCGAGGAAGCAAACATTGTTGTCCCTAAAGTAAACGCCCGGACATCCCAGACGGCTGCCGATCTCCACTGTGGGTCACGGTTTCGTTTTAGTGGGAGAACGACCCAAGTTAGCCTGGGCCGCCTACGGGGTTGCTGTCGACCCCACCGTAGGCCTTTTTGAGAAGGGGCGGTGGGAAGTTCGGGAGTCACACATACCGAGTGTGGAGGCGCACACAACACCGGAGACCCTCACCTGGTTTAGCGCGCCGGTCATGACGGTTGCCCGAGGTGTGATCGCTGGGAAGAACCTTCGAGGCCACAGGTGAGTTGGGTACCAGTTAGAGGCGGCCACAGGAGCATTCACCACCTGTACGAGACAAATGGAGCGACCAAATGCTATCTGTGTGGTGCTACCCCTAACTAGTACCACTACACCCCATTCGCAGTTAAAGAGCAGAAAATAACGTTGTGCTCAGTCGTGCTCGGTTTCTCAGTATATGTTAGAAAGTGCGTGACTACCACTTTTGTGAAGTTGTGTTATGTGCGCTTTATCCATATTTTGGGAGGAATTACTGTATCGAACGATTTCTGGCCCATAAAAGCTAGTGCGTTGGCCAGCTCTTGGATGATTTCAAAAAGCACCTGTGCATGAATCTCATCCGGACCGCGAGGTCTATATTCCATCAAAATCTTGTCATTTTATGGCAGAAAACCTAAGGCATTCTACATAATGTTGCATGGCAGCTAAAGCCGCGAGTTCAATGCTGTACGTCATCAAGAGGTGATTTACCGTTTTCGATTAAGATTGATTTTAAGAGTCTTTGGTACGTTTGTAAGGCTGCATCTTGAAAACACGATTCAGGACTGGAGACCATTGATGCAGTAGGATTACAAACTGCTTGATAGGGTACAGCGGCAAGCCATTAAATTAGTAAACATGCAATGTGCACCGTTATAAGAAATGCATCCAAATTATAAAAATCTCTGTCCTCTGAGTTATAGGCAGCTGCACGGACACTTGATAAAAACTTTCCATATTTGCTATGGCCTGGACTACGCCCTCGTGTTTGATGATTTATTCCAACTCGTCACTACAACTAATTTACAGGTCAGCCCTTAAACCTACGTGTGCCCCAAGGAAGATTAGATGTAAGGAAGTGTTTTCTCCAACCATGTCGTGGGAATGTGGGATAACCTACCCGAGGTGATAGAATTGTCTCAATCTGTGGAGATATTCAAATAGCGGCTTGACCTACATATGCTGCAGTGCCATGTGACCTATTTGACTACTTAATTTCAAAACACCAATGTACTACTTGACTCTGTTTTCATTTTTTAGTATAATTTCCTTACGTGGTTTCTATCTCTTGATGTTTTTATGTGACAAATGGGGCGTCCGAAGGCGTAGGCTTATTTTCTTCATGTATACTTAAATAAATGGAAGCCTTTTACTTCTTTGAAAATCGTTTCATCTCAAAACAAAATACTGTCAATAAGTAGCGCTACCATGGTCTCATAATTAGGTGGAATAGAAGCCACTTCCCTGAAGAAAACGAACTGAAAGGACGAAAATTTTTCAACCTTGTTTTTATGGTCCGATATCTCTGACTCGTCGTCACTCCTCATTACAGGAAGTGGGTTACTGTTATAAATAAATAAATAATAAATAAATTGAATATTTAAGGCCCAGAGAGCCCCGTCAGTTCAAACTTAGAATCGTGGTATAAATAAATACAAAGTGGATAATTGCTGCACTATGTGAGCAGCCATATTAACAGCAGAAATGAACAATATGGTAGGCATATCCGATTCAGAACGATTTGCCATTTTTAAAACAATAGTCAACAATCTTTAACATAAACGGTGAACTAGAAAAGAAGCAGTAAAAACTCCTACGGTTAAATCGGAGGCGGAGTTCAGCGAGCCGCCAATTTTAAAAAAATAGGAGAAAAAACTGCTTCACTAAAAATTAATAGCTAGATGCAATGGGATAGTGCTGTGATGTTGCTGACAACGTATGAGGGTTCGGAACGCTCCTTGTCGTGTGAGAGATAATATAGCAGTCAGAGCTACTGTTTGTAACCACCAGTGGAGGTGAGAGAAAACTCATCGTGGACACCAGGGTCAAAACGAAGAGGGGACAGTAGAGGTCATGAGATCATCATTGAGATACGACCTTGCCGACTGCATAGTCCACCAATCAAAGAGGCAAAACCATCAGAACCCGCCTTGATCCTCAACTGAACCTGGAGACCATCGTCGAGGTTGCAAAGCGGAGGAAAGTACCAAGGTTGTCAAGACTTGGCGATGCTAGTTTAAAGGAGGGGGCAAAAGTGAATGCAAAGATTGACTCTGCAGAGGATGATGGACATATAATAAGAGACCAATATAAGATTGACTCTGCAGAGGATGATGGACATATAATAAGAGACCAATATAATATCAAGGGAGCTGCCTCAAATACCAGGAGGACCCTTTTCGAAATCCAAAAGTTGCGAGTTAGGGAAGGAAACAGACAATAAGGACTTTATATCTTCCGAAGTTAAATGTTTGCGTAACTTTGTTTTGAAAATAGCTAATGTGGACGACAACCTAATTTGCAGTGGAAGATTATTCCAGATGAAAGCATATTTGGAGGCAAAAACTGAGACCGGTTAGTTGTGGAGCTAAGGGGTGGTGAAATGATCATGGAGGAATTACGAGTGGCATAGGGTCGATCTACCGGAGTGAGAGCGTTAATTCGTGGGAGATTTGGGCTAGAGTTAACGCGAAACAGGAAGCAGAGACCGGCTTCGAGTCTTCTAACCCACAGAAATTTAATGTTTGCTAACTGGCATCTATCCGTATAAGAGATACTGGATCCAGGAGAAAATAGTCTTCGAGTAAAAACCCTCTGAACTTTTCAATCTTACTGCGGTCAGAGGCGTTCATCAGCCCAAAGAGGGGACAGCAGTATTCTAGAATAGGAAGAACAAACATGCGGTACAGGTCTAACTTTATTTCCGGAAGGAAGAAATTATGCGATATAAAACCACATATCTGTGCAGCCTTTGCAGAAATTCGATCTGCATGAGGCGATAATGCTAGCTTGTTCGTGTAACTTAGACCTAAGTCTTTTTATGGTTGATCGTTCTAAAAAGTGTACTATTTTTGAAATACGAGGGGTCCAGGAAGCTTAGCGGGGGCCAAAACACATAAAACTACTCTTGGATGAAGAAAACTCCATCTGCCAAGTACAGCTCCAACGTGAGAGCATAAGTAGATCAGTGTTGATTTTATCCACGCAACTATTGGCAGTGTCTTTAGAAAATGAATAAATGCACTTGAGATCGTCAGCGTAAACGAAATTTTTGTGAATTTGTGAGTAAAGCTGAAATTTCGTTTATGTACAGAATAAAGAGAAGGGGACCTAGAACCGTGCCTTGAAAACGCCACTCGTGATCGGTTGAGGCGTCGAGTTGCTATTACCTACTAAGACCTTCTGGCTGCGGTTAGACAAGTAGGAACCAATGAAGTCAAGGAGAGGAGGCCGGATGCCGAGGGCTTCCAGTTTCACCAGAAGACGTCTGTGCGGTACCTTGTCAAAGGCTTTGCTCAGGTCAAAGTAGATCACAACCACTGACTGCTGCTCATTACGAAGGGAAGTGACGAGGTTAAGAAAAGCTAAATGACACACTTCGCATGATCTCCCAGGTAGAAAACCATATTGCGAGTCGCTTAAGGCTTATTTTCTAGGCAAAAGTCGAGAATTTGATTAAAAATAATTTTCCAAGAAGTTTTGCTAGAGCCGGGGGTTTTGTGAACGCCTCGATAATTATTTACGTCCGAACGAGATCCCGACTTGAAGACAGGAAGAATAATAGATGTCTTCCATGAGTCAGGAAAGAATCCGTTTAAAGATAAACTGAGAATACATGGCTAAGCAATCGGGGAAAGCTCGGCACTCTCTTAATAACTGAGTTTGGAATACCGTCAGTCCCCGAAGAGTGCGAGTTTTCAGACGCATTATTTGCTTACGAATTAGTTCTATGGAGAAATCAATGGTACTGATAACATTAAATGAGGATGCCTGAAACGTCGGAACCGGTTCAGATTCCATCGTAAGATGATTTGCAAAGAATGCACTAAACAATTCTGCCTTCTCAGAGTCTTCGAGAACGAATTTCTTAGTTTCATTAAGTAATGGAGGTATTTCATAACCTCGTTTAGAGCAGGATCGACGGCGGAACAGTTGAGCAACAGATTTTGCAGAGTTTGGCTCGCTGAGTGCGCATGATTCCCTCTGTCTGTCCCGTGCAAGCCGAATCTTAGAGGCTTATTCAAAATCTGCAATCCTTAGATGTACAGATAACGAACTAGTATATTGATCTTTTAATTTCTTCCTCAATTTCTTTAGTCTTGGCAAAAGAAAGTGGGGGACGGTGGATTCCGAAGTGTAGGGCTTGACAATTTTGGTTGGCACAAATTCCAGGATGTTATTTGAAACGACTGACATTAAGTCAGAAAGACTTGCTGCATCGTTCATGGAGGAGAGATGCTGCCAATCCAATGAGTCCAAAAAGTTGTTAATTAAGTTCATATCTGCGAGGTCAAAATTATGATAGGTACGAACGGCGCTAGCCTTTTTCGATGAGACAATTGGTAAGCAACAGTGAATTAATGTATGGTCACTTTGGAAGAGGCCCTGCTTAAAATCAACGAAGAGGGGAGCAATATCATTTTGAAAATCAGATCTAAAAATATGCTTGTCTCTCGTTGAAGAACGGAAAAGCTGTGACCAATTAGAGAAATTAATGGTATCTAGGAAAGGCTGAAATCTGGGTGGACAAAAGTTTGAAATCCAGTCAATTTCTGGAAAATTAAAATCCCCAGCGATTATTTTAATGTTAAAATTGGACTCCGAAACCAATTTAAAAATTTCAGAAAGTTTCACATCATCATCGGATGATGAATTAGGCGGGTAGTAAATACATCCGAGAATAGCCTTTTGCCAGGGCGACAGGATAATGGATGCGAAGCAGTAATTACCAGAGAATGACGTGACGTCTAGATCAAACGGGAAGTGCTTAAATGAAGCTTTAATATAGAGAAGACAACCACCACCACGCTTACTAGTGCGGTCTTGACGGTAGATATCGTACTGGTCTATGACAAGCAAAGAGTCTGAAATTAAGGGATGGGTCCAAGATTCAGTTACACATAAAACATCAGGCATTAACTCGAAAGCAATGGCTCTAAGTTGGGCCATCTTATTTATAACAGATCTTGCATTAAGTAATATGACATCTAGGGTAGTTCGAGTATCCAAACTAGGTTTATCGTTATTTATTAAAAAAATTTGGAGCTGGGTAATTAAGTTGGAAGTAATTGTGGCTTGGAGGGTAATTGCCAACTGCGCCATAACGATTGGTATATAGAACGTCATTAACAAAAGGCTGAGAGGGATATCTGAAAGGTGTAGGAATAAAACTTTCCGGTATCAAACCACCATAGGGGTTACGACCGGAATATGCCTGTTGGTAGTTAAAATGGAATGACGGGAAGTTATATGGAATATAGGGGCTGATGGGAGATGGCAAGCAGCTATAAGAATTAAATGCTGGAAAGTCAGGTCTTGTATATCGGTTTACATGGTTAGGGTTATTTGCCTGTTGGAGAGGCTTGTTTAGTTTTGGAGAGGGCGGTAGGCGATCACTGAGACCTGCGCTATCTTGCTTTTGGGTCTGGGTTAGATTTACGTCCTTCGGAAAACCTGCCTTAGGTGATATAATTGAGGGTATAAGATGACCCGTGGGGTAATGAGACGAGCAAGCTTGTGGAGGGTTAAATAAGTTAAATTTAGATGATTGCGGATTTTGTATTTGAAGGTTATTTATGCGATTTGGCTCGGGAAATTTCCCGGAGAGGCCTGAAGAATTACGTTTAAGAAGGGAAACTGGCAGTCTATGTGCTTTAGACGGGTTAGACGGTATAATTGCTTTAGACGGGGTCGCAAACATTACAGGCGGGCTGAAAGCACCCGAAATTGCAGTATTCGGCCGCGAGGGAGACGAAGTAGACGGTTGAGTGGAGGGGCTGACCGAACTAGACATCTGAGAAGATGAATTAGCAGTTGCATTGACGTTAGTGGAAATACGACCAGACTGATGAATATTAGGTTGAGAAATTGATGATAAGAAGGACCCATTTCTTCGCTCCATTGGTGCAAGATCTCGACAAAGGAAACATTTTGTCATTTCCAAATAGCGAGAAGTGCGACCTCGTTGAGCAAGATTGAGTCAACCTCAACTGTTGACAACAATTTAACTAGTATAGGAGGATTCTTGCTACGCGAAGAGAGGCGTTTTGCTTCCACTATTTTGTAGTTGAAACCACCCGAGTACAAAAAGTCCATAGCAACGTCAACTGGGCGTTTGTGTATGGGAGCATTTTTTAGAAGAAAATTGTGCCTGCATTGCTGTCTATCAAAAGCCTCGCTGGCGACCAAGTGAACAAGCGAATCGAGACGCCTGCAATCCTGAGAGAGAACATCAGATATTTTACCATCGAAAAGATTGCCGAGTATCGACAAAATGGATCCAAACTTCATAATGAAGTCGTTGCAGTTCTGTAAAGCGGACAGATCTAGCTGTTTAGCTATAACTTTGGGTTGTACATTTGAGTCAATGTTAAAACTGCTAGGTGTATTCAAGCAACGTTTTGGTTCCGAGGCATGTAGTTTACGACGAATTGAGCTTGTTGGTTTCATCTTTCGTCGAAAATAAGAGTAAGATCTACGCAGGTTATAATAAATTTATGAAATTTCAACTTAATTCTATCTTAGCGCTTTATAATTCTACGTTTTCTACGAGGATTTATAGGGATAGCAAGTTTTAGTTGTCTAAAAACTAGACATTCAAAACTTTATCAGCAATTTAGCCAATAAAGATAGCAGGAAACAAATAAATACGTTAAAAGTTGAGAACGAGAAATGAGGCTATATCAGGTGAATAATGTGACACTGTATAGTTCAACCTATTATTAAAGACAAAGACCGCAGGTAATTATATACGATTAAGGGCTAGAAATGCAAAACTTTTATCTGCAATTAAGCCAATAACGACAGTATAAACGAAAAAACGTCAACGTATAAACGAAAAAACGTCAATAAAAAGACTGCAGGTATTATATACAATTAAGGGCTAGAAATGCAAAACGTTTATCTGCAATTAAGCCAATAACGACAGTATAAAAGAAAAAACGATCAAATTTTATATTTCACTTAGCTTTTGAAAATCAACCTGCGCGCCTTGACCTATGTTTAGTGCTTCGCAAGTAGCGGTTTACAAATTTAAGATAAATCAAATCTGACCGTCTTTTGAAGAACAAACTTTTCACTTTGTTCCTCTGGACTTTATATTCGTTGAGGGCTGCGTTTATTTTGTTTTTGTTGTTGTGACAAAATTTCATCCATGGCCTTCTCTTCCTGTTTATCTCTGTTTTGTGATCTCAAGTTAGTCATTGAGGTCGGTTGGATATCCGTTGCTTTGATAAAGGACAGTTGCTCTTCACTAGATGCAACAACCGATCCTTTAAAAAAATTCAGCCTTCAGTGACGTCCGCAGAGAAGAGAACATGAAAGTCAATTCATAAGGCCTTAGCACTGATCTGGCAAGAGTTTCTTCGCCATATAGAGGGCCTCATTTTGCTTATTACATCTGGTACCAAATGTAAGCCATGCTCCCATAAAAGTACTGCATGAGCACTTCGACCAAGTTGAGGCAGGCAGTATATTTAATATTTATTGTCACTATTTTCGGTGAAAAAAGACTCAAACTCCAAACGTTTTGCCCTGCACGCGCCCTAGTTGAAATAAAAACATGCTGAGTGAGAAGATCTTCAAGTGTTGTCTTAAGAAGATGGTTTTGGAAAACTTACTTCTAGCTCTTGGCATGCATATCACTCCATCGAATGTATGGTCCACTGAAGTCACCCAGGACAATTACATTAGATCAACTGCCGATCTCCTTTATGCTTTCTAGCCAACAAGTACCTGCCTCGGGTTTAGTCATCGGCAATGACTAAATAGTCAAGGTTTCAATGGACTCTTTCCAACCACTTTCAATGTCAGCCATACAGCCTACGTATCTGCAGTAATCTACTCGGTCCTCTCAAACACAGTTAAGTTGCTGTTTACATAAATAGCAAATCCCCCACCCTAGTGGTCCATCCTGTCTCTCTTAGGTAATTGGTATCCTGAAAGTGCTTCTTCAGAATAACTGAAGCCAGCTTTCTGTTAATGCTTTAACATCCGAAGATAGATGGTCTTCCCGTATTCTCAGTTTGTCGAGCTTAGAAAACAGGCTCTGGGCGTTGGTATAAAAGAATATTAGTTTTCAATATTCGACAGTGCTTATTTCAGTTTGTTTGGAGTTTCTCAATACTACGTTGTCACTGTCAAATAAGGACATGCACTGGATAACCAATATATGGGGCCTCCGTCTATTTCTCGTGCGAGTAAACATTACTCGTAAGACAAGAGCATCAAAGACGAAAGACGTATTGGGTGTCACATAATATTTTGTTTTGTATCCAGATAACCCATTTAATATTTTTTTTATACTATTGCCCAGCATTTTAGACACGATGCAATTTAAATTGACAGGATGGTAATTTTCACAGTCAACTCATGAACATTTTTCATAGATAGGAGTGATGAATATGCACTTCAATTCTTCCAGGTGTTCGCCTTCTTCAAAAGACTTTTTAACAGTAATAGAAAGTAGTTTGCATGGTTAGTTAGCAAGTTATCGTAATGCTGGTGCAGGAATTATATCCGGCCCAGATGAGTTGGAAGGCTTCAGTTGAAGTAATTCGACACTAAGTGTAGTTCCTCTATTTAGGAGGAGGGGGGAGGAGGATGAGGAGGAGGAGGAGAAGAGAGAAGGAAGGATGATATTGTTTGACAAACGAGTGGAGCAGCAGCAAAGGAAGTTTGGTATTGGGTGAGGATGGCCCGAAAGCAATTAGAATGAAGAGGTGCTTTAAACTTGACGTCGGTCTTCAGTTTTCCATTTGCAGACATACTGGCAGAGATCAGTTCCTGCGTGCTTTTAGTACTCCATATGGGGCCACAAAGTATTTGGTGTTTCCCAACGAATTTTGCAGTATGTTCAGTTTGAACATACTTCACAGTATAGTAGCCTTACTTTTGAAACTGTTGCGGTACTGCTAATATTCCCGAAATGCTCATTGGATCCGGTTGGTCTGTATTGCCTCCAAAAGGGATTTTCTTTTTTAAAAGAGGCCTGAAAGTTAGAATTTATCCACTGATTGCCGTTTTTGATTGCCTTTCTTCTGAGAGGACAGTAAAGGTAAACAATCCTTTTCAGTTATTAACTGAAAGTCCACCAGTGGTCACTTGCTCCAACATTCAATTTTGCTTCCATGATGCCCCTATCAGTTCTCTTCTCGTAAGTGGAGAGTCTCCATTGCAAATATTTCGTTCTCACCAACAAGAAAAAGTTGGTTTGGAAAAAATGTTAGTATTAGGAGTGCAGCATAATATAGTCACTTTAACGTAATAGTGGTTGACCCTGCTATTTTAGCACATTTTCCTCCTCTCGGATAAAAATAAGGTCAAGGCAGTTCGACTGTTATTTTTCCCTCACTCAGGTTCCAGTTGTTATGTCCTGACAGAGAAGTTTTTCTGTTGCCCATTGTAGTCGTGTGTGATTAACGTTATCTGGCAGCCCACACGCAGTCCGTATGTGCCAATCAATACCAGACATATTAAAAGACCCAATGGTAAGGACATCATTATTATCGCTGGCTTTGAACAGTTCCGTTATAATAATAAGATCCTGGTCAGAAGTCTTGTTAGATTAATTGTACGCCACCAAAAGCATCAGCGGTCTGGCATGTTTAGCAGATAAAGTGAAGCCTAGCAGGTACACCTCCAACGCCGGATTATGTACCTGAGCTGTATAAGTCAGCTTGCAATTCACATAAACTATGACTCCATTTGCGAAGAGGACCTTAAATGATCGTTCGGTCGGGGAGGCCCAACCAACATTGTGGCAGGATTTGGCCACAGGAAAAACACATTGATGGAAATTATTTGGTATTTTATGATTTTCAGGACATTCTCCCCTCTGCCTGTCTGCGCTGGGACGATATTAAGTTACTGTGTCCCTTCTCATGGATGATGGATCATCAACATTAGTCGGATTTGCTTCCGACGTTGGAGTTATGGGATTAACCATTTTGGTATGACACACTAACTTTGGTCCCTGAAGTTTCGCGATCACTGCTCTGTTGCACCATGCTATCCACAGAGAAAGCGTGGCCTCTTCCATAAATGGACTGTTGAGGGCACCCCTAGCTGAGTTTGAATTTTGATGGAATGCAGTGAGAGCGTCCCCTTCCAGAGTTAATGGCGAGCCCTTTTTATAGTTTCTAACAGGCATTTTGCGGTAAGCCTAGCTTTTCTGTCTCGAGTGATCGGTGATTTGGTAGGCTTAGTTACTTAGCAGGTAATGAATCTTCACATATTTTTGTTGCATTAGCGTCGTCTATCTCGTTATTCTGCTGAAATGGCATGTCAGGAGTTCCCCCCAAGAAGTAACTTACTCTCTCTTCCTGGCTGGCTATAAATTTCCCATGACTGTGCCTTCCTTATGACGATATTTGTCGTTTTTCGGTTGGAGATTTGACGGATTATTAGGGGGATTTCATTTTGCTGTCCTCCGGAATGGCTACAATAGTGACAGTCAGTAGGCCTTGCTTCACTTCTAGAACGTGGACACGCCTGTTAAGGACCTCACAGCTGAAAAAATGACGGACTGACGGGGAGTTGTCAGTGCCTGATGCCAGTACAATATTCCTTTATTTCTTTTGTGTCTCCTCACGTCCAAGTTGTTTAATCAACCTGGACTCTAATGAGCCCATCGGTATTTTCCACAATAGCTTGTTAATTAATGTGGTGCCTTTAACCACAAACATATTGGCCTAAATAGCGCAAAGGGAGCACAATTATTTATGACCTTACACTTAAACATGGATCTCGTGTTGCTAGTGGTTCATTTTTTATAAAAAAATGAATCGTAATAGAGAAATGTGTTCGAGACTTAAAGGCAGTCAATTTATTTCCTCTTAGTCGAAAGAGTAAGAAGGAAACAATAGCGGAAATAAAGATGGAGAATTCCTCTCGGCTGCTGCCCAACTTTTTTTCCCCTAATGGAAGTCATTTTTATAATTATGATCCCGTTCCTTCAGTATACTTTAAAATGTCCTCTGGACAAATGTTTGCTGTTTGCAGCGTTTTTTTCACCTTGTTCCCGCAGATAAATTTGTTTACCTTCTCTGCAAATTTTATGCGTGAAAGCTACTGAAAAGTTTTCTTAGCTGACAAAATCCAAGCTACCTTTGCCATATACTTGTAGTGGCCTCAAAGTTTACCACTAAACCACCCTCTGTCAATCTCATATCCTACATAACTTAGCTTTCTGACCATATGGTTTTCTTGACCGGATTTAGTTTTCAACTCAGCAGCTGATACTTGCAAATATGTATGACGGGCAATCTACACTTGTAGGCCAAAATATAGTTAAAATTATAAAGGAATATTCGCTTTCGACATCAAAGCTCTCATCAGTTGATAAATAATTCACAGAATAAGATATCTGTATACGTCTTCCAAACTACCAAAAGTCGGCCATTTGAGAAAACGTTTGTATCGGTGACTCCAGAAGACGCATTCCAGTATAAAACTGATCCGATTTCCATACTTTAGCCCCTCCCAATAAGTTTGAAGCCTAAGTGTGTCTAACACAATCTAAAATAAATACTCAACACATACCTTTTTCACGTGAGATTGTCAATGCTACTAGTTAAGGATACACTTGGTTTATGGCTGCAACTTCCGTGAGTATTTCCTTTACGGTAGTTTCTTGCGTCTACAGTCTCTGTTTTCTTTCGTTTCTTAATTTTCAATATTTATATATTTTGGTCGTTTTCGATTAGGTTGTTCATGTCCCTCGGAAAACAAAATGTAAAAACTACACCGCGCCGTTTTGGCTGCACTTTTGTTGCAGTTTGTTGGTTATGTAATCAGAAGGTTCAATATAAATGTTGGCTTTGCACTCCAAAGGTTACTTCTGGTGTTGTGCTGAGGTTGATTTCCACAGAAAGGCATCATAGTACTTGGGCTTTCGCGGAATCTGCGAAAAATGCATCTACATGGTTGAAATTTTAGGCAACTGGGAGAGGAGGATATTTCGTAGACATGCGCACGAAGCCAGTACTCGGCTTTGAATCACAAAGAAGACGAAGAAAAAAAATAGTATTATGGTGAGAACCGGATGCCTTAAACCATTTTTTACCTTCACGAATACCATATGAAAACCGAGCTTAACCGAATATTAGAAGCCTGCTGGGTGGTTAGAAGAAGCTGTTCTCAACACTCGGCCCTACATACAAAATTAAGAGTACGGAAATTATCAGATATTTTGCTCAAGGCATTTTGATGTTTGAAATGTGCACTCACTGCTTCTTCAATGTATTAAGCTGTTTGTTTAACCGCGTCGAACATTCCAGTAATAGCGTGATCGCCGTCTCTCATGCTGCGTGTTGCCGTTCGTCGACTCCCGTCTCTTTGCGTTCCCATCTTTCGGGGTTTCGCTAAGGATGTTAAATTCGGAGCAGACGCTCGCGCTGCCATGCTTGTTGGCGTCGACATCCTTGCTGATGCCGTCGCCACAACCATGGGACCGAAGGGCAGAAACGTAATTTTAGAGAGTACCTGGCGTTCTCCTAAAATCACGAAGGATGGCGTCACTGTGGCTAAAGGAATCGAATTAAAGGATAAGTTCCAGAACATTGGCGCAAAGTTGGTTCAGGACGTCGCAAATAACACGAACGAGGAAGCGGGGGATGGTACTACCACTGCTACCATCTTAGCTCGAGCCATCGCGAAAGAGGGCTTCGAGAAAATCAGCAAGGGCACTAACCCAATCGAGTTCCGACGCGGAGTCATGTTTGCTGTTGATGCCGCTGTGAAGCATCTAAAAGAAATGTCGAAGACTGTGACAACTCCCGAAGAAGTGTGCCAGGTTGCGACTATTTCTGCCAACGGCGAAAAGACTATCGGCGAGCTGATCTCCACTGCAATGAAGAAGGTGGGGAACGATGGAACCATCACTGTTAAGGTAAGACTACTTGAACAAGCTGACAGTTTAAGGACGGTAAAACTCTCCATGACGAAGTTGAATTCATTGAAGGGATGAAATTCGACCGCGGCTACATATCTCCTTACTTCATCAACACCGAAAAGGGCGCTCGATGTGAATACCAGGATGCATACGTCCTCTTCAGCGAAAAGAAAATTAATAACATCCAAACACTTATTCCCGTTTTGGAATTGGTTCATCAGCAAAAGCGCCCTCTGGTAATTATCGCCGAGGATGTGGAGGGTGAAGCCCTTACTGCTCTCGTGTTGAACCGCTTGAAGCTGGGCCTGCAGGTTTGCGCCGTCAAATCTCCAGGATTTGGTGAGAACCGCAAGAATACTCTCCGCGACATGGCCGTTGCTACGGGTGGAGTCGTAAGTTGCACCGCTCTACCCGTTTGATTAGTTTGCAAAGGTGTCGCTTTGCCATTCTGAATGCTTAATCGCACACCATGCTACGTTCTTATCTTTCCTCCTATATTTGCCACTTACTCAAATGACCTTGATATGCCTCTTTTCCTGCCTAGGTGTTTGGAGACGAAGCTGACATGTTCAAATTGGAAGAAGCTCAGCTACACGACCTCGGACGAGTTGCAGAAGTTATCGTCACAAAAGACGACTGTCTCCTTATGCGTGGTAATGGAAAGAAGGAGGACATCGAGCGTCGAGTATCTCAGCTCAAGGACGAGATAAAGGCCAGTACGAGCGATTATGAAAAGGAAAAGATGCAGGAAAGACTTGCAAAGCTTTCTAATGGTGTTGCAGTTATAAAGGTCGGCGGGAGTAGCGAAGTCGAAGTGTCGGAAAAGAAGGATCGTTACACTGATGCGTTGAATTCTACCCGTGCTGCAGTCGAAGAAGGCATCGTACCTGGAGGAGGAACGGCTCTCCTAAGATGCATTCCAGTGCTTCAAAAACTTGACACCAAGAACAGCGACCAGAAAATCGGTAGGGATCAGTCTTCGAGTTATTTGTATTAATTACGTTGGACGTGCGCTATTAAGGCCCATATTTCTTTTTAGGTGTCGACATCGTCATTAAAGCCCTGATGACCCCAGCTTTCACAATCGCCTCTAACGCAGGCGTTAATGGCTCGCTTGTTGTCGAAAAGGTGATGTCCTTACCTTTCGCGGAGGGCTACGATGCCGCGAATGACAAGTACTGTGACCTGATTGCGTCTGGAATAATCGACCCTACAAAGGTTGTCAGATCGGCTCTTGTTGCCGCTGCTGGTGTTGCGTCCCTCCTGACTACCGCTGAGGCTGTCGTCACCGAACTGCCGAAGGAAGAACCACAGGCTGTGCCTGGTATGGGAGGCATGGGTGGTATGGGCGGAATGGGCGGAGGTATGGGGATGATGTAACTCATCCTCCTAGAGCAAATTCCTGAAAGTCATTTTTGTACATTCAGTATTGTCGTATCATAGTTGTACAAATAGCTTTTTATTTACTTAATTTGGTTTCTTTTTTTACAAACCTTGCATTTGTAGCCATTATATTCACGGACCGTGCGGTTTTACGTCTCTAAAGATTTGTGGGCTGGATGGCGGCAGACTTGCCGTACGCGATCGTTTCCGTTTGGCACTCAGGATGGGCCGGATCATCGTAGTTCAGAAGGAAATTTGACTCAAGAGAATGGACTAAGCACCGTGACTGGGCCAAGTCGATACACGATGAGCTGAGGCCACTCAAACGCCCCCACGCATGTATGCGCCATAGACAAGTTAGCGACCTGTGGTTTAATGGTTGTTGATGCGTATCCTCTTGTTTGCGAAAGAACGAGCAGGTAGATCGGGCAGGGAGGGCTACTTTGTTGGGCTCCGTTTGTACAGATAGCCAGTGTGAGGTGCGGTCGTGTGGGGTTATTTCATTTTCAGAATGACCCTATATAGCTGGCCGATTGGGGTCTCGCAATAAGAGCGACCTAAGCCGTTCGGTCATCGACTCGTTGCTGCGAAGCAGGACCGATTGCGCAAATTGGCATAACCTGGACGGATGCAAGTGAGACAAACCGAGCTGTGGGTTGCGGCGTATGGAAGAGTGAGGTGAGCGGCGTGCGTGGTTTATGCCGCAGGTACCACATGTCCACTTATTCCAGCGTGGAGACGGTGCTCATGAGCATGCCTAGCGTTATCAACATGGTGCATTTGCCTTTGCAGACACTCGTCGGGCGATCTCGTCACGGTCGCTATGCCGAAGCTAAATGGCTTAGCATGATATAGACCCTTGGAAACGCTTTAAGGGTGTGCGATTTCTTTCAGTCGTTGTCTGTCACCTTAGAGCACAGTTGATATGGAATTCAGTTCTCGTGCTGTATACTCCTGCGTCGTGTTTACGCCTGTCAAGGGCTTGGGCAACTTCCATAAATTACTATGGCTGGCCAGCCGGCTCTTGCCGGGTGCGGTAGTGCTCACTGGGCGTCTAAGGCGACCTCATTTTTTGGTCGGTCGGTTAATCTAAAAGAACGTTATTCCAAATTGCCGACGCGATGGAGGTGAATAAGGAGGGGGCAGAGAACATGAACTGTTAATGTCTGAATTTCATCTGACTGAGTGTATAACGTCCAACAGCGATGAGGCACAACCGACCCATCCTATTATTTAACCAGACAGTGTTCTGGGCGGGAAGGTGCGTGGAATGCCTTAACTTGGTCTAGATCGCCAACCATGACTATTAGGATGTGGTCGCTGTGCAGAGTAGAGCCCCGTGAAGTCACAGATAAGAAGAGGCGGTACGGCATACAAACCAATTAATATCGTGTCAAATCTTACAATCACTATCCCTTCGCTCCAGTAGACGAACCCCAGCATTCGTGTTGGTTGAATGGCACCAGCTAGGAAGACAAACCAACTGAAAATTTCAGCGCCGTATATCGGTGAATGTGAATCAAAAAGTTAAGCTGGCAAATGTATACGATGGGTCCTTTGCATCTATTTATGTGGGAAACGCACGATCACATAAAGGGGTAAAGTTTATGAAAAAAGTACAACAAACGAGAGGTTAGGATATCAGGCCGGTCGGAGTGCCCTACTTATATCTATTAGTTGCATGGCATCGCCGATCCGGTTCAGAAAGCTACTGATCTGCGCATTGCCTAGCTGATTCTTTGGACAGACCGAGACTAAGTAGATACGTGGTTCAATTTTGGCCAAAAAGAATGTCTTGTGAATTTTTGCATCGAAGAAGCTAAGGATCCTGCGAGGCTGCTCTGAGGCATCAAGGCTCAGCACAGAGCATATTTTTGTCATTATAACGGAGACATCGTCGGCTGGAAAAGGGTGGGCCTCCTGAAAATAAAAAAATCGCGTTCAGTCACCTGCACCCTAAGGGGGATAAAATTGGAGCCACCACTGGAAAACGAACCACCCAAAAGATAGTTAACATAGCTGTAGCACGAATCATGTTGGCGCGCACGCAGAAAAGTGCATAAAACACGTTAAGTCCAACGCTGTACGTGAGCGGTTACCCCAGGCAGATAAGTTGCATCACAAACAAACACCTGGAAACCCTTGAGATTTTTCCAATAGAATCCAGGTGTGGCGGCGAAATGAAGTTAAATGCTCCACGATTGAAGTGAATGGATCAGACCAGGACGACAAAACCGGCTGCATGCCTCAGACAACCGAGCAGACGTGCCTCGGTTTCGCTCGGACGAAGGTCGCTGTCGGAAGTTCAAGTGAAGCAGACAGACTCTGTTATTAAGGAGAGCTTTGAAACGGGTGCCGGCCTAGTGACCTTAAAATCTTCGCTCAGAGTGGACAAGGGCCCTTGTGGTTCTGACCTTACAAAGATATTAGCAAACGCAAAACAGCTATCTACGTTACCAAAAGGACTGGTAGTTTGTTCACTGTAGTTGATATAGAGCACCAATACCTAGGAAGACAGGGGGGGGGAGTTGCATGCGCATTTGTTTAAAATGAAAGCAAGTGCCCACTCCTCTCGCCTCCACGTTTCAAAGGAAAGGAAAATTTGAGACGTCGCCGAGCGAATGAAAGCCAATAACCGCGCGCTGCACGCGTTGATCCCCAAAAAGCACATGAAATATACTTTATGAGGTCCTTGGGTGCCACCGAAAGTTGCGATACA
The DNA here is from genome assembly GCA_017591395.1 of Schistocephalus solidus. Classification (NCBI taxonomy): domain Eukaryota; kingdom Metazoa; phylum Platyhelminthes; class Cestoda; order Diphyllobothriidea; family Diphyllobothriidae; genus Schistocephalus; species Schistocephalus solidus. The sequence goes on from WEDG01004607.1 coordinate 25,111, forward strand.
GGCCACACCATGAAAAAGACACTGCAGTTTGGTTCCCAATTCTGGGATGTGTAGTTATTCCATAAGTTGGCAGCCTTCAAAGCCACGACCTTCAATATTTCGTGGTGGCCTTAAATCCGTCAGACTGTTTATAGAGAGAAAGCGAAAGACTGCACCCGCTTGAGATAAGTTGGCTTAGGACCAACCTCACCCTATCTTGTTCCATTATCTGCTAGTAAAGAGTTTGAGTCAAATCGAATTGTTATAAGGGAGATCGAGCGCGCATTTGTTTGTTCCCATGTAGGTCTCAAACAGTTGCAGCGCCTGCTTTTGGGCCAGAGAAACCATCCTAATAAGGTCTTTTGTGTAATTACTTCGTCCCGTGGAATCAATGGGGATCAAACGTGCACGTAGGGGCAGCGATGACTTGCGCAGCGTCTAATCCTTATCCATTCCCACCTGTTATATTCCGATAGGAAGATAAAGTCAAAAGGATCGGGGATAGTGGATTCAGTTCTCGACTTAATAAAAATAAACCGGGCTTAGAAAACTGAGAGTGCAAATTGGTGACAATTGTCACGAAAGCGGCTATCTGAAGGAGCTACTGCAGCCAGACCCTGGGCTCGTAAGCGAACTGAGTTATCCTTTAAATTACCAACGTTTCAAGTCACAAATTGTAGCCTATGGTCAGTCTTATCCGCTTTCCTTACACCAGGTAGCAATGGCAAGGTTCGGAGCCAACCTGGCGTAAGGCCACGGCTCCCTTTAACCCCCGTGGTCGTCTACAGCCTAGGTATTCTCATTATTCTAGTGGACAGTTCATAATGCTATGCAAAGTATCAAATGAAAGTCTTGCGCCTGATCTAAGTGCATTGGCAGCTATCATCCCCCTCCGCCTAGGCCAATTGTGTACGCGTAGAATGTCGGACATCGCGGTCGCTCAGGTATGTCAGCAAGCATATTCTACTTTGCCCTAATCTAGTTAGCATACAGGCAAAAAAATTCCATAAAGAATCGGTTTGAAGCATTTTTTGATAGTTCCTTTGAGCAACTCCGCACCGGCGGTGTTTACACGTACGAGTTGACGGGGCTGCAGCGAAAACATAGGAGTTTTAGCCAAGAAGGCATGAGCCACTGCACAACTCAACGGCTGCCACCATTTCGAACACCTTGTGCCTCTGGACAAACGACCAAAGTCAAGTGTCCAGTAAGCTTGAATCCCGAGTCAGAACTTTAAACAGACTTCAATCAGAAGAAACCAAGAAGTGCTGATGAGTTCAACAGAAATAAAAAACACTCGCACACCAAGGGCAGGACTTGTTATTTGGGGAGCGGGATTAAAATAGTAGGAAGTGCAGCGCATGTATCTGAAGACTACCTCACCGGTGGTATCGTGAGAATGGGAGGTAACGACTCGACTCCTGTAGGTGAGTTTCCAATGGCTACCGGAGCCACATAGCTGTGCCCGAGATAAGCAAAGTCCTGCAGCTGAGCATCGAAGAACAGCGACACGTATGAAACGTCTGGTCTAGATGTGAACGAGCGCAGCCTGAACGCAGGGAGAATATAATAAAGGGGGTGGGATGTAAATAATGCGAGATGACAACAAGGTAAGAACAAACAGGCAGGACACTTAAATTATCCCGATGAAGATTATGAAGCCTGAAAGGAATCTGTCAAATATAAAGGAATAATTTACGAAAAAAACGATACACTTCCAAAACATACAAGGTAAGCAATGATGTTCACGCTACTTCTACCGACTTCTGCTCGGCTACAACCAACGGCTGGTTTGAACTGAAGCCTGAACTCTGGTGTACCTAGCAGGAGGTGCTACTTCAAAAACATCGCCAAAAGAACTGAGTCATTGCTTAAACGATCAGTTTAGTTGACAGTCAAAAGGTTGACCAACTACGCAGCGTACAGTTCAGGGACGTATGCCGGGAAAATAACAGTTTCGACTGAGAGCTACATGGTGTCAGAGAGAGGGGGGGCAATGATGGACCATAATGGATTTTGAAGATGAGTTAGTCCTCCGATCCGACGATAAGAGCACTTTACCCAATTCTGACCCAGATGGGCTCGGGGGTCCCTCAGCTGCACTCCAGTTCGATTATGTTCCGGCATTCGAGCATACCTATTATTGCTATCTGCCGTCTAATGAGGGTTTATTTAAGGTCATATGGAAACCGGAGGGCAAAAAACCTGCTGAGGACGGATATTTAGCAGAAATCTACTATTACAGCTCAACAGTATTCACTAGTCGATTACACGGACTAAACTTTGGCGGCGAGACCGTGCTCTTCCTCTTAAGTCAGAAGCGCTCCCTCCTGCCAACTTGGTTTCAGAGTAGGCCAGTGGACAGAATGAGAATCATTGTAGCTACTTTTTTTTCAACTCAACTTAAACATTCAGTACAAATGCAAAATCTGGCGCCAAAGATATGAGGTGAGCAACTATTCGCTTTACGGAGGATGCAGCCGTAGTTTCCCAACATTTCCAAATCCTAGTTGGGTTAATTATCAGATATTTTTATGACCAGTAGATAACGGTGCTCTGGCACGAAACACGCTTCAACAATATTCGCAATAGCTTGTTATCCTCACTACCCCGTTAGAAACCTTGTTTCGTTGTGTAGATTCAAATGACGGGGCGAAGTAATCAAACCGATAGCGTGTCATTTCTTAACTCACTTGATACCGGCCTTCTAAAGTTCTGTCGGCGGCCGAAGTAAAAGTTATCAACTCATTTAAAGATAAAAACACCATCATCCTGCTGGCAGATATGGGACCGTCAACCATTGTAATAAACAGCACAGAAGGCTCGGCAAGCCTAGAAGTTGACTACTCTACCCCAAAAGGTTGGATAACTGAGAAAGCACTTGAAGGACCTCAGCAACTAAGGCATCTCGAGTAAAGATTTGAAGGCGTTAAAACAAATGAACTGGCATTCGCCAGACTCTAGCCTACCACATATGGGCAATCCAACCTTCAAATTTAGTACTTGCTGTTGTTCAGACCTCTCAATTTTGTCCGAAAGCCCCAACAGGACAGTCACATCGACAACTGTACTCCTCTCAGAGTTACGAAGTAAAGCCGTACTCAGCAATTGGGTCGTATCGTCTTTTGACATTATGCATATTTTCACGCCCAAACCACGCTCGCAGATCTCTTCAATGTTTGGACACAACCATAGATACCCCCTGTATGACGGGTGGCCTTGTGCTAAATTCCAAGATATGTCTTCCATATGGAACTTCCGATGTCCGGGCCGGTCGTAGCTGTGCTATAATAAGACATAGCGCATCGTGCTTTCGAAAACTACCAACCAAAAGTCTGACGCCGCTAAATGGACGATACCTTTGTCATGATCTGTAAGGACATACTGGAAGGCGTTCGTGAGTGTTTAGCTCTCTTTCCTGACATACAGTTTACGGTGGAAAGGTAAAGGAATCAGCCTCACTTGATTTATGTTCTAGTATGAAATCAGACGATCGCCTATAAACAGCAGTGTTCCCGTAAGTCAGGACCACTATGGAAGTTCTAAACAGCACCAGTAAATACAGTGGCTTGTAATTAAAGTGGTGCGAATATTAAATGCAAAAGTTGGAACACACTACAGCAAGAAGCCGACATAACCCGATGAGAACCGACATGGCAGTGCTCGATTCATGAAAAACGGCTACCATTGCGGTTTCGTCGAGCTATTCACGCGATTCAAATCAGGAACAAACAACACGAAACTCACAGCAAAGTTGGAGCACACAATACCTTACACTAAGTGCCAGAGGCGAGAGAACGCATCACGTCGGCCCAACGTCAAGGCCCGCCGCCGAGTCATGAAAGTAAACAGGCTGGGGGGGGGGGGGGGGGGGCAGTCAGGCATAATGGTGAACGCTCAACAAACCTGCCAGGGCTATAAGGCTGCAGTGAGGTGTTGGAATTAATAATCACAGACGACTTCTAGTGTGATGAACTCCGATTACTAGTTTGACTCTGCTGACACGCTGATAATCGTTTCTCCCTCAACTAGCTCCGATAGCAAGAAAATTTTAAGACGAATGGGGGTGGTCTCGGGCACATCGGTTGATAAAGTCAAGTAGCCCGTCTACGTATGCCGCACATGATTTGGTTTCCACGACACGTGCTAGCTTCTGTAATGTTCCGATTTCAAATGCACGAGAACCACATAAGCCAGATCAAGAAGGAGCCATCGAGCCTGGCTCTTGGTCCTGAGAAGAACCAATTTAACCCGTCGGTTGACAGCCGTCAAAGCCGCATCTGCGCTGCGGGAGAGTCAGGCACCAGACTGATTCTAGTGAGGAATTCGCAGATTTGCTGTGAGGACGGATTCCATTGCGTCAGCCTCCTGCTCGCTCTCCGAAGCAGCAATCGACTGTTCGAGTGAGGTGGATGCAGTGTCAGTAAGCTCCCAAATAGAAGAAAACTGAACACGCAAATCACCACTGCAGTCCATCCGGGTCAGTGGTGGTTTCCATCCCTCACAATAGGCGAACCAATAGACTGGAAGCGAGGCAGCTTACCGCAGGACGAGGTCGGGATTCTCCTTAGCGAGACAGTAATCGAGGTCTTCCGAGGGTCCTACGCCGTGGAGGATGTTGAACCAGTAAAGGCTGAATTTCGCCAGGAGGGTGTTTCGGAAACGAAGGAGCCAGGAGAAGAGGGGAGACAGGTTAGTCCGGGGAGACTAAAGAGAGAGGAAGGAAGCGCTTTAAGAGGTTACGGTAGTAAGAAATTCACAAAAAATATCTACAAACGATGAGAAACCTAACCAAATGAATTGTTAGCATAGAGCAGTACTCTAAATTTCACTTTAGGCCGGGTGCCATGACACACTAGATGCTCAGTCATTTGGTTCAAGGCATCCGTCACTCATAAGCACAGGGGTCGGCTACGGGCTTAGCTATGGAGCACTGTGGATGAGACAATTAGCTGCTTCAGGAAGAGGGCTTACAATTAGAGGGAAAGATAAAACGATTTCTAGTGAATGGGGTATATAAAGAAACAGTGACAGAGGTCTGTAAGTCGAGAAATTATATAGTAAGTAAAGTTGTAATATTGATAGGCAAGGGGCAGAATTTAACAATATTTTTATGCAATGACAATTGGGGTTTCCAGTGCAGATTCTACTCGAAACAAACGACCAGTGCGCTTAACAGGGTTGGCGCGTGCCTGGATTCGATGCGTAAGACCAATAGATGCGCAGACCATGAAACCGGGTTTTCGCAATAAAACAGTACTGAGTCGATAAGCCACCATAGGAAGTGCTACAAGCTGTTTTCTCAGAGTACCTGTCCAAAAAATAGTCTTTCTTGTGCCCCTTGCAGATACCCTTTCTTTCAGCATAAAATTCGAAGAACGAGTCATTTGCTGAAAAACGACTACAACTAGGAATATTTTGCGCATTTTTTCCATAAAATATATTGGAATTTATGGGGGTATAGAAGAATAATGAAAAGTACATACTCCTCGAGTAGCCACTTTTTAGGGAGTTTTGACAGCTTTGAATAATTGATTTGACCAAATTGTGAAAAAAACTCGGTGGCCTCGGTGGGATTCGAACCTATGACAGCAAGGTGAAGGCATTAGCACAGCCAACTCTCTAGCCACTTAAGCTACGAGACCCCACCGGGAGCCATGAGTTTAATCACACTTGGGTCAAGTCACTTTTTACCGAATGGGATTTTGCACGCGACATGAAAGGAGGGTATTCATAGTTGACATCTTGGCGTGACTGAAGTATTTAGGGATTATGTCTCAATATTCCAACCTAAACCTAAGAAGTCTTTTCAAATTGAAAACATATTTCAGAATTTTGTCTAACATCACGTAAGGTAAGACACCTATTGTATTTCGGATTCCGGTGAATCCTTCACAAGCCTTAACAGTAACTGCTATAGAAATGGCCGCGATAAGCGAAGTGATAGGAGATACGCACAGTAAATAACGAATGTCATGCCCACAGAGGTTTCAACCCAAGTTTAGAACATCCACTTCACTTGTATCGCTTACGTCGACAGCCGGTCACTTATGATAAAAAAAGAAAAATTATGTTGGCTAAAACGAGCAGAGTGGCTTCGGATCTTGTCGGTGAGGGTTTTTTTCCAGAGAAGCAGAAACAAGGCGCAAAGCATAAGTTGAAAGAAAACCACATTTAGCTGACTTCGAAATATGAAATGGCTCATGGATGCAGGAAAGATCTCAGAAATCGGCAGTTAATAATGTTCGGGAAATTAGAGCAAAACGTATTTACAGTGATGCCGCCAATAAAAGAGCTTGACGTACACTGCTGCTAGAGACGATGCCGTCCTTGATTATTTTGGACAAAGAACGTAGACAGAGGAGGGCATTAAGAAAGTGCAAGTTCGAGATGTAGAACTGAGCATCCAAAAGTGAAACCAACAGTTCAAGCTCACGTCTAAAATATGCCAAGATTATAGAAAAGGGAGATAAGAATAAGGTGGGATTCATTTAAAAAACGGATAGAAAAATATGAACTAAAAAATCAATGAAGGTTAGGGCATACGTATTAGGGAAAAGAAATGCAGTGAATGCATATTGGCAGGAACTAGAATCAATCCTTTGGACACAGTTAAAGTTAACTGTTTTATTGCATTGCCCAGAATGCAACAAGGACCTGGGGAATCACATTCAAAAATGTACAGAACAAGCAACGCTTCACCCTCAAAGAACTTGGCACGCTTCTAATAAAATAGCAAATGCATATAAAGTAGGTGGCACGATGGGAAACAGAGGCCGAGAGAGCGCACAGGCTTGTGGCATTCACCCTCCCATTAACTGAAAGAACGCACAGACCAACGGTGAACAGAAACAGAAACCCGACAGCTTCTGTGGTTTTAAAGTTACAAAACGCACACTATGGACACTTAATGCGAGACTCAAACAACGAAGAAAGTTTGGCACGTAGCTTTAAGGTCGGCTACCGCCAGGATTTACATGTCGCATTAGCTGCCGGGGCATGACAGTCAAATGGCCAAAGATACATATGCATGAACGTGCCTTGATTGCAAGGCTAAAAGATCGCATGCGGCTATGGCCAGCATTGATAACTGTCATCTTGAAAGTTTGTTCAAAACTACCTGGTTGATTCGAATGCAGAATAGGAAGAGAAGTAACAGAAGCCCGAGAAGCCAATGCCCTTAGTCAATCACAGTTAACCCACCAGCCCTCAATGAAACCGCCAGATAACAATTGAGCCCGAAATAGGTCAACAACAGAACGCGTGGATGAATCTACTAGAAGTGAATTCACAGTAATTATTTTAAATCTGCACCTTCTCATGTAACCTATCTCCGAGTATGCGTACAGGCATGACTGCGAAGCGTCAGATAAATGAACTATGCCTTCTCCCATTTCAAAGCCTGAAGTAAGCGTAGCAGAACAAGCTCAATACAATGCATTGTATTTTCAGGGTAGGCAAGCTCCGAGCATAGTGCGAGCAGTATTTTACACCGTCTAATGGACAACAAGGGTTGTGGGTCAGTGAAAACCATACCACGGACAGGAAAAAGCTGACTTTTTAAATCGGTCTCAGTCGTACATGGAGCCCAGTTAGCTATCGGATGGAAGTGAGGCCATGCGAGCAGGTTGGATCAGTGAACGTCCCGCCCATGTGATTTCACGTATTTCTGATTACGACTGAACAGTAGGCTCAGTTTTCAACTCGGGTGATCTTTGAATTTCAGGTTTTTCTGGACTGAAGATGGGCAACAACGGCGAAAGGGAAATCCTAGCTGGTCATTCCCGTTTTCCGTCTTTTTCAACAAAAGTCATCAACTGGGGAGCTGAACGTGGGTCATTTTACCGCATGCACTTAATAATACATCAAGAAAACACGTTAAGTAGTACTATGCACAAAATCACGGAAAATAGATGACGACCAACATTTGTTTGCAGGCAACGTTAATAGAAATGCGAGAAATGTAAGAAAATTTGGATATGCCCGGAGAAAAGTACGATCATGCAATGAAGAACAAAATTCCTATTTTTCATTAAACGATAACTAACAAACTCACTTGATGACTACTGTCACGGGCGAAAAAACAGAATCCAGAAGGTTCTTAGAACCGAGAAAAGAATTCTGAAGTTCAATCAAACCCGAACGAAGACCTTTTGCAGAGCAATATAACAGTGTTTCTTTTTCAATCATCATTGTATAGCTTTCTGGGAGTTAGGGATACGAAGCATACAGAGGTGTTCTTCCTAACGAAACAAAAAGCGTGACACTTACCTTTAAATGAGATCTGAGAACTACAACTTCCAAGGTATACAAACTGAAATAATAAACGTATGAATGTTTCGACCTTATTTCCATTAGCGACGGGGCATGGCATGGTACACCAGCCCAAAAATGCTGGAGGCTCATCGCATACTTAATGTTTACCTTATATTGTAATTGGATAAGGTAGACTTGAAACAGCAGACAAAAAGACCAAAGACGCACTCGAGGGCAGCCCTCATTACGTAAACACACCAGCCATGGCGAGGGGTTTAGGCATAATAGGCTTTGTCTTCAGGTTGGTGCGGCACACAGTCGAACTATTTCAACCAAGGAGAGAAGAGGAAACAGCTGAGGGGTTTGACCCCTGATCAACCTTATGGCCATTCGTTGAAGAGGCAACCCGAAGGATGAGGTGGAATCATTGACAGTAAGCACTGTCGATCGAGTAGTTACAGGTGACGGATATCATGCGAGTACACGGGGGTTCAGACTGGTTTCATACCGACGCCAGAGATTGCGACAAAGTCAGAGGTGGAGAGCGCGCAACTGACTGGTTTGATGGCCGATTTCGGCCTCACCTTGACGGTTAGACAGATAGTCCGACTTAAGACAAAAGAAACTGCCCAATAGATTAAGAGCTTCACCATCTACCAGGACCGCGCAGATATATCCGACTGCGAAACCCGAGGTCTACTACGGTTACCTTCACGTCTAGCTGAGGGACAATACATACAATTCTGAAAAGATGCTTACCAACACTTTAATATGCTCAGCATAGCAAAGACGCGCAATGTGAATACATCCAGTTGCAACACCATAATGATTTGTCGGAACACGCTCAAGACCCCGAGCTATCAAGAGGACGAAGGGAATGCTGTCCTGTGAGACAGTGGATGTAAGCCCAAAGAATTACTCTGCATTCCACTCACCAGGATACGTGTCCTTGCTCTGAGATGAGGGATTTGAATCAGGCTACGAAATGCAATTAAATGCAGCATATTTAACAACAGAGTCCTGTTGGAGATCGCCAAACGCAGGAGCCCAATCCACGAAGCAGATGGGCTTGGGACGTTGGTGGCGGTAGCTGTGTTTGGGGGTCGAACTAGAAGTATCGATAAACACATTCCGCCATTGTAAAATTCCATACTGATTTGTTCTGGTTCGCGCGTCGCGGTAAACATGAAGAGCTTGGAGAGGAAGGTTCAACATTTGCGACAATTCCTACGAGGCTTCGACCATGTTAACCTTAATACAGTGAACTCTCGATGGTGACACAGCAATCTGTAATAATGGTTTGGCCTACAAAAGTAAGTTCATGTAGAAGGCCAGTGAGTACTGTTGAGCCTTACTCGTAGATTTTCGCTAAAGGTCAATCTTCAGCAGGTGTGTTTGCTCTCCAGTTTCCATATGATCTCAAATATACCCTCAGTAGACGGTAAGATAATTTAAGAGAGTCGAATTTTTAGGCCGACTCACCATCGAAATCCGGTACAATTTCCTAATATATAAATTAGTAGAAGCTTACTGGAGATCTCATGCACTAATTTTTTACCTAAGGTTCATAATGTCCGGAAGGCAAGCGGCCCTTGCTTTAACAGCCCGTTACACACTTCGAAAAAACACGAAATTCTTCCTGGAGGGTGTCGGGCGAATATGCATAGTTAATGTCAAATGGCCCGCATTAAAAGTGGTCTTTTAGTTTCCGATGGCAGTAATTCAGTGTAGTAGTTGATAAACGTCAGACGAGAGTTCTTGCTGATGACAGGATCATTTAGAAGTTAGACAGTGTAGTTCCTTGCATATCATATCTTTTCGGCCGCGGTCTTGTCCTAAGAATTTGATCAGAATAACTCTCGGGTTGGCATCACACATGAAGAAGAGAACCAGCGATGCTTAGTTTCAATGTGCAGCAATGTATTTGGTCAATTTGGTTTTCATTGCAGTCATCATTAGAGCATCTCCTAGGGGAGGCCGAAGACAGCTATTTCTAACGAGCAACTGACTCAATGCAGCAAATTTCGTAAACCCTTAACTATTTAGGTGATGGTAGGGATCACTTGAAGAATAGATCATATATATATTTGCAATGTATTCGCAACGAAAAAACCACAGATGAAGACACACTTGTCATAAAAGGTGTCCTTCTGCATCTTAAATAAGTGCAATGTTGCTTCATAGGTGACACAGGCTACCAGCGCACAAGTGAAGATTCCACTCCGTTAACTAGTTTTTTGCGAACCCATGTCAACGGCAGCGGTGGTACCCGCCTAACATGCCCTGACGCCGTCTCCAAATCCTAGGGCATTCGTTAGCTTACTAAACTTGACAGACATAAACTCTCAGCATTCGGCCTATAAAGAAAATTACACAGAAAAAAAACAAATAACATAACCAATTAAAATGTTTGAGACATAAAAATCAGTTAACTGTTTCGCACATGCTAACAAATAGAACCATAGATCCGAAAGACAGACAATGTGGTTAGAGAGAACGTAACCTACGATTTTTGAGCGAAATGCTATTCGATAGGTATATATAAGAAATATTTACGTGCCAAAATGGTTATAGGAAGACTTTCCATGATTTTAAAGAAAGTACAATAGAGACGATAATATGCTACCTACGATCAAAGAAATAAATAAAACTTCCCGGCTTGGAAGCCAAAAAAGGATACAACGTAAGAAGCTTCAACCGTATTCGGCAAACATTAAGCAAGTACTCAGAGAGGGCAGAAACCTGCTCTTCTGATACCTGATTGGCACTGCGCTCATTTCCAATACAGAGTGTTGAAAAAGAATCACTCAACTGTGAGTACAGTTCACCCAAGTTCTTACAAACTCGTATAGCAATTGCAGCTTACCTCCTGCCGTGCAAACAACTTTTTTGGTGTTGCGAATTGCAAGGATTGATATTTTCTTTCAAGGCGAGAAAGAGACTGCAAGGCAAACTTGGCATTCGTAATGGAATCACCATAATGAACGGTTAACGCATTTGGAAAAAGGCGCTGAAGTTCAAAGCCTGAAATCAGGAGAAAATTACCAGAGCTTCTTTCGTCCTATCCTGACTGACGTCAAGGAAAGCATCTACGTACTTTTCCAGGGAGAATATGAAGTTTCCGATCTCAACCATCGATGGTGTTTTAACAAACAAGCGATTTTACTACAAGGAGTAAGCTTAAAGCCATATAAACAGGTCGACGAAACCTTCCACGAGCACGTAAACCACGCAGTACTAATCTTGTGGAAGTAAGTCAACCTCTAATTGGTGAAAAAAGTTCCTCAACAGGCAATTCCTGATTGATCAATTTCACAAAGGGTGATAGACTACAAGGAAAAACGTTAGTGCACGACTAGGGACGATCGGCAATTAAAAAATAATACATATACTAATTAAAAGAGGAAAAATTACGCAAGTCAAAGTGATCAGAGGAAAGATAGGCACAGGAGCATCGCAAGCATCCCTCTCCAACTGACTACCGGTGGCAGAAGTCATCCGAGTCAAAAAAAAGGAGATGGAGCGTGGTTGCAACCGTGGCAAAAGGTCGCGCCTCGGGTTTTAGACACGTTTCTGGTCTTTTATTATGTTTTACGAAGAAATTTTGCCTGGTTTGTGATCTCCCTTTGATGTTACAACATAAAGAACGGACAAGGAATATTGTAGAACTCCAGGCTAATTTTGGCACTTGCAAGAGTGTCAAGTCAATTGGGTAGGGATTGGTTTGCGATTTAAGAGACATGTATATACCCGAATAGAAAGTGTTTCAGCATAGACAGGGGGCAAGGAAGCTCCACAACGTGCGGTGAGTGCAACTACAGCGACCGGTAATTTTGGTGAGAGATTGCTTTAACCAATACACCAAATAATGTCTTCGGCACCTTAGCCGAGGAGACCGCAACTACTATCTGCAGTCTACAAAATTCCAAAGAGCAAACTTCTTTAAGAAAGCTTGATGATCTACCAGCGACCGACAGAGTCATAACGGATAGACTACTAAAAAGATGCTTCTACACCCGTACGGTGATTGACATCTTAAGAGATAGACAAGATGGATATATCTCGACTGGCACTGACGCCATCGATCTGAAAAAAATTAGTAGGGCTAATGAAAACACACAGTAAAAAAATTTTGTCGATTAAAAGCTAAGTACACAATTTCTTACCCACATATTTATTAAGATATGAGGGGATTTAAATATCCTCGCCATATAAACTTTAAAATACGGTGCCTCTGCAATGCAGAGATTTACAATGAAAGCCTATCAAGTCCATACATCATATGCTGTTCATTTCTAGCTCAAACTTTAGCTCGAATATCCCTGATAAAAATTTTGTAGCGATTCACTCGATTTGTGACGCGTCACGAGGCTTAAACTGGCAGGCGCCTCACCATCGGCCTAAATTTCGCAATAAAACGCACGCAACGACTGCGCGCGTATATACAAGAGACGTTCTTGCAAGGGTGACGGCTCCCAATCTTCTCCGATCCCATTAGTGTGCGCTCTATCGAACTTCGCTCGTTGTTTGACAGCTGCCTGTCTTGTCTTCTTGGTCCAGGCGTTCATCCCGCGGGGACTGCCCTCCCGCCTCTATCCGTGTGGAGCACACACACAAACGCTTGCGCGCTCGCCGTGACTCAAGCAACCGCGCGATAAAAGCCATCGTATGGATTATAATTCAGATAAGCACGAGCGGCGACCTGTGCTGCCACATCCATATACTCCATATATGAAAGATAATAAATAAGGTTAATTCTATTAGTGAGAAAACAGTTATACTACAAAAGAGAACGTGAAATATAACAAAAAACCGGTCAACGGCAAAACCCTACCAACAACTAGAACTATTTTGAAAATGTGGGCGAGGCGAAGGAAATTTAAACCATTGTTTCAAGTTCGCGACAATGCTGTCGAATAGCCGAAAATCTACGGGCTATGAGGACGAAAATACCCTTCTAAGGATAACTATCAGTGTGTGCAAAGCCAAGCTGGATTACTGAAATGTTGCTTCTGTCAAGATGGGATCCAACACTAACGACAAACGTCATAAAGCCGCCTTGAATTTTATTCACATCGACACCCATGTATTATCTTGTGCGCCATTATAAGATCACCTCTTTTGCTGCCTGAAACATAGAGCGAGAAGCATAAGACGCTGATGTCTTTCAAGTTAAGACCCGTATTTGAAACCTTTTACTCTCTTTGTTACATGGCGTTGTCTTTCACCAGAAATATTTGCTAATTTGCGGCCTACGGCCCCCCTGCCACTAAAAAATATTCTAGGTGCGTTCAAATGTAGAAATTATAGACTTTCCTAATGAGTTTTTTGTCCAAAGCTTCAAACTTCCTTTTGTTAGCGTGCATTGACCCCATGGGTTTTTCGCAGACTTGGTATCTTGCAATATTTTGTGATTGCTCTTTAGCTAAATATCGAGATCATTCTGCAAAGATTATAGAGGAAGTTTGAACACTTTCCAGGCAAAACGTACTCATGTTGTTGCTTTTTTGGTAGTTTTTTTAGACGAAGATAGGGGATGACACACTGTTGAACATTCAATTACAGGAGCCATCTACGGACTGCAGTTTCAGTCACCGCAGATTATTTTCAAGGACTTGCTGGTCATTCGGATCCTTAATACCTTGTCAGTGTTATAAGTCTTCGGAAAACATGATCTAACCACAGTGAATTTCCTGAATGCTGTCATTGCCATAATGAACGAAGAGTAAAGAGCCGAGAACCCAACCTTCGGGAACACCGCTAATCACGTTTACACAGTCGAATTTATCATCTCCAATATAGTCCTCTTGTTTTGGACTATCCAGAAATGCCTTCACTCAGTTCAGAAGCTGTCCCTGATACTAATGGCGCTTAATTAATGCAAAAGGAATGGATTCGCATATCACCAAATATTTCGGAACTCGATGTTAATTACATCTTATTAAATACCCTCTTCTAAGGCACTGGTACAGGTTTCCAGAGAAGTGGACAGAGTTGAGAGGCAGAAAGTACCTCACCGTTAACCATGCTAATACTTGTGTAAAATTTGTCATTGGAAATTTTCGGAGGCAATTCAGCAACAACCCAACAACCTGAACGGCTCTATCCACAAACAACCTGCCTCAAACTGCACGACACCTACGATGACTTCCTCCACCACCAGCCATCAAAAATAAATAACCCGCCACTTTCGACCCCCCAACAACCCCCCCCCCCCCTGCTACAGAGTACGGGAACTGCATGGTCTGGACATGACGATACCACGCTCGACAATGCAACTTTCAAGGTCATGTACGCACGGCTATATCACATTTGTTCTAACTGGTCACCCTTCTGCCTATGACATTCTCGATTTGCCATATACTCTGCTGTGTCCCCTAAGACACCTGACTTGTGCTGTTTACCGTTCTCAGTACACGTATTGTCTACAACCAGCCTTATGTGTTTGCCACATAACACGTGCCGCAAACCCACCCTGATAACCTAGCCGAACACGGCAAAACCAACACTTATCTCATTCTCATCACTGTTGAGTACATGTTCAGCGTCCAGTTAACCCCTACTCTCACTACCACCACCCTACCACCAGAAACGGGGACTCGATCCCAACCTGTCCTAATTGTGATCGCACAGTTATCTCACACACCGGTTTAGTCGGTCACTTACCGATCCATTACACTTCAACCGGAGCATTGGTGCCCGAAGCCGCGACATAAATTTGCCTCACCCAACTCCACTGTCCACACTGCACATGGACACTCAGTCAACGTATGGGCCTGTTCAGTCATATGAGAGCGGAATTCACCATAATATCGACACACCAAACACAAACTGCATACCCAAAACTCTCTTATCTCTAGCGCTAACAACTCACCATCCATCAGCCCGACCTCTGCTAGTAGGTTCACCACCTCAACCAACTCTTCACCCCCAAATTATTCTGCCCTCATTTCCACCGCACATTCATATAACGTATCGGCCTGATTGGTTAATTGTGATTCCATCGCACAGAGACTGACGAGCCAGCATCAGCAGTACCATCGCACCAAAATCAACTGTCAGCACTGTCCATGCAGATTCATTCATCAGGTGGACCAAGAAGGCCGCATGCGCCTCCATGAAAACCTGCCGTAGAACACCACCGACTATACCACACCTCTGATCTTCTTCTCACCAACACTTTAATCATACATGGCCTCTCCCATCACTGCATGACGCATGCCCACATAATACCCCTCTCAATTATGTGGGAGTGCGCTCCTTCACCTTGTGGATCCTCAGTTACGTGCTCGATCCAAGCCTGAGACTATCATAGTGCTAAACGCTGTGGCTTGGCAGATTGCTAACTGACTGGATAACTCGGGCCACACAGTTAGCCTTGTGCATGTTGGTGTATAGTGGCCGACTAGCAGACTGAGAGTCAGGCTTCAATGACTTCTCCTTAATGTTGCATTTATGACACTAAAATCCGTGAGATCCGAGATACGGCGGCTCCCACCACGCCAGTCACCTGCGCCCTCTCCCGCCCCCGGTCCTCTTGGCTTTATGAGGACAGCGGGCGCAGGTGGGTAGGAGAAGACAGGGGGTAGATGCAGCGATAGTCTAATACCACTACAATCTAATTCCCATACAAGCCACCGTCCCTGTGCAACCTTACTTTGGGACACACGAAGGACCTCGCCGGGGTCGATTATCAAACTGTCATAGTAATGGTACTGTGAGACTACTGGTGTGGCTAAAAATTGTGCCCATCCGGATAACGGAACGAGAATGTCCCGTAACGTAATCAGTGGGAGCCCCTTGACCACTGCTAATTTTATCTTTCTTCCGGATCCTCAGAATTTGCAAGGCGGCCGGAATAATGTTTATTGGTTGAAAGTCGTCAAATTATGTAGAACGATTGTGAACATGGAAGACCCCGTATGAAATTCCTTCCATGCATTCGTAAAAATCTCACGTTCGAAAGGATTTCAAACAAATTGCACAAGGTTGTCAAGTTTTAAGTAATGTTTTTGGTCAAGATTTAATTGATACTGTCAACGGGTTTCTTGGCATCTGCGATGGACTGAGTGCGTTCGAAGGAAGGCACATTTAGTTTTCCTGTTGGCTCTCATTGTTCAGGACACAGTTTCATGATATTAAGCGAGTAGTTTTGGCAAAGTTCGGCTGACCATTTTTCTTTGGATGGCCTATAGGCTTGCTTTGAAATACGGCAAATCAATGGCAGAGTGGAAATGTCATTTTGCAGATGGAAACGAAGGGCTAGGCTTCACTGAGTATAGTAAACGGATAGAGGAAGTAAAACGTCATCAGTAACATGAATTATTAAACAGAATAGAATATGCAAACCTCCTACGTAAATAGAGCACGGGGACTCCTTGAATACGAGAAGGATGTTAATATTCATTTTAGCAATAGAGCAAATGGACGCGACAATTAGCGAAACCTGCTGAAACTCACGTTTTTGCCGTTTATTTGTTTTACCACCACGAACTATTAACTCAGAACGCGAAATATGAAAGGTGAGAATAAGGGCGAGTGAAAGGACTGACATCAGAATGAAAGCACCGATAAATACAAGGGCAACTGGAATGGACATACCTGACTTAGCAGCCATAATCAGCCAGCCATAGCCAACCTCAGGTGTTACTAAACCTGAGGCTCGAACTCGTGACCTGTTCGTAAGTAGTCCAAAGTTCTAGCCAAGTGATCTAACAGGTGCCCTAGAGGTATTGCTTAAAGGATGGCAAAATGGATATGACGCCATGTGACAGAAAACGTTACCCTAATACCAACCCTAATCTTGACCCTTAACCTTAAATTTTAACCTACCTCTACCCTTAAACCCCACCCTAACCCTAAACCCAATCCTAACCTTAACTTTAACCCTCATCCTAACCCTCACCCCAACCTGATAATAACCCTCTACCCTGACCCAACCCTAACTTTCAATTCTAACTCTAAGTGCTAATCTTAAATTAAATTTCCGAATACTAACCCTAGCTGCTATGCCAACTCCTGGCGCCCTACCAAGGATAAACCCTAGCATAACAATCCTGTTTGAATGAAATAAGCGTATGTCTTAGTAATAAATCGGGGCTCACCTATTCAATAATTAATTATCTTCTTACGCTGATAAAATTGAGATCTAAGCAGATTCAAATATTCGTAAATTTGATCTGTGCAAAAATGTACACCCGAACTAAAGTAGACATAAGCCCGCTTGTGTGACATAAGGTGAGATAGTAAGTCTTCCGAAAGAGTTGATTGAAATTCGAAGACGGAAATACATTTTTGGATAAAATGCCATCAACTCTAATGCCTTATGTAGAAAAAAGTGTGTAATGCTCACACCACCCAAATGAGCAGGCTGTCTCATTATAATTGATGTGGTCCCTTAGCTCTGCTGGCAAGGGAATTTTAGAACATGCACTGCGCATACGTTCCAAATCAAAGGTCTCTTGTTCCACCACCCATCTCTTTTTTGTAATAGATGGAAAAAGTTGAGCCAGTAACCACCAGTTCTTTATTCCTAAGAATGAAGAAAAATTTCAAATTAACTGTCACGTAAGCACGCGATGGGCAGATATAATAAGTTACGCGAACAGGGGAATTGCCTTTGCAGTGGAAGACGGCCAACATCGTACCGTTATATAAGGGAGGTAGCAAGATGTCTACAAACAGCTTTCGGCCCATAAGCTTGACTTGCCTTTCCTGCAAAATGATGGAGGTCCTTGTGAAGCAGGCCATACTAAGATTTTGCAATGAAAGTGACATCATACAAAATTTTCAACATGGCTTTCGGCGAGGGCGCTCCTGCCTTTCAAATTTACTGACTTCAATTGAGGCCTGGACAAGTGCTTTAGAAGAGGGCTTCGAAGTGGATGTAGTGTACATCGATTTCCGCAAAGCCTTTGACAGCGTGCCCCATCAACGCCTTTTACACAAACTGAGCGTTCTTGGCATCAAGGGAAAAATTTTGGACTGGATCAGGTCATTTTTAGTCGGTCAAAAACAACGCGTTTGCATCGGGGAGGATAAATCGGACTGGGTTGACGTAGTTAGTGGTGTTCCTCAAGGCTCCGTTCTCGGTCCTCTACTCTTCATTCTCTATGTAAATGACAGCCTTCAAGAACTGGACTGTGGTAAAATCATGTTCGCCGATGACGTTAAACTCTGGCAGGTCATTAAGCGCCCAAGCGACCGATATGCTCTGCAAAATAATCTTTTCAAACTGCAGACGTGGTCTGAGAGATGGCTGCTGGATTTCAATGTGCAAAAGTGTGCCGTCCTCCACCTGCATCCAACAAACTACCCTATCCCTCGGAGCAGCAGGACATATCACCTGAAAAATATCCAGATTCCCGTAGCATCTACGCAAAAAGACCTAGGCATTTGGATACAGAGTAATCTGAAGCCCTCATTACAGTCTGTCAAAGCCGCAAATAAAGCCACTGGAGTGCTGCACGCTATCAAAAGGGCGTTTCTAGCCTTCGATGAAGATCTCTTTGGCAGAGTGTACGGCACATTTGTTCGACCACACCTAGAGTATGGCATACAGGCGTGGCGGCCATGGCTAGCAAAGGACACAGCATGTCTGGAGAAAGTGCAGCGTCGGGCAACAAAGCTAGTAAGAGGTCTAAAAAACCACACTTACACAGATAGACTGGCATGCCTAAATTTATTCCCTCTGCATTACAGGCAACAAAGAGGGGATCTTATCCTAGTTTACAAGATAATAAACGGTCTTGAGAAAGGATTACGCTTTGAAGACATGTTTCAGTGGCACCTCTCGCCTCATCTCCGTGGGCACACAATGAAGCTGCGCATGAAAATGTCCAAGCTAAACCTCCGCTCTGAATTCTTCACGCAACGTGTCATACAACAGTGGAACAACCTTCCACAGTCAGTCGTGGAGGCAACTTCCCTTCAAATGTACAAACAACGCTTGGATAATTACATGCGTCCCTCTCCTCTCCAAGTCTGAACTCTAAAAACCAGACATATATTGTAAAAAACAATGCTACTCTCCTCCCCCAAGTCTGACCTCTAAAAAAACCAGACATATATTGTAAAAAACAATGCTACTCACTGTTTGCCAATACTATGTTAGTAGTGGTAAATTTACACGTGCTAAATAGGGTTTTCAAAGGCATTGCCTATTATCCTCACCAAATAAACTGAAAATAAACTGAAACGCACAGTGACCTCTGAGACAAATGTGGCTGAAATATTCAATCGTAGTTCTTCCTCTAAGTACAGTCCTCGAATTCTTGCTGTGGCGGATGAAAATTAGAACCACTCTACTGGTTATTTTGACCAAGCGGAATTGTTTATCACATGCTCTTGAATGTGAAATAAACTGTCTTCCATCCGTGCTCAGATGGATGTATAGGCATAATTTATGTTCCCCAAACTAATTGGGAAACTAAAAAACATCACTTTCACTTCTGACGAAAGAGCAGTCGTTTAAACTTCCTGATCAAAAGGTATGAGAATTTCCTTGGTTGTTTAATTACTTATTTCCTGGCTATTTTACCGATGGATTCTTCCCTAAGGCATAGATGATCTCGAGCCTCCTTTCAGTGTTGAAACCGGAATATCTGTCTAACGTAACTGACTATCACAGCGTAAAAACCCGTCTCACACACAACTTCTCTAAAAGACATTACAAATAAAAGCATAGTTTTCCGTTGGCTTAATAATGTTTTCTGCTCTATTCAGCGGGGATTTTAACTGAACTACACCGTGCAACCTACTGTTTATCATTTTATCCTCATTTCTGCTCATACCAACAAACAGAATTCCGCAGTAATTGTTTATTCCGATATTAGTAAACGTTTTATTGAGGTGCGGCACATATTTATTTTAGTAAAACAGGAAGTTTTTTGTAAATTGTGTGTTCTGCTCAATGTTATTCGGTCATACTTATCCAATTGTAACTAAAAGATAGTGATTGGTCCTTGCCACGCGTTGTCTTACCTTATTACGAGGTATGTGCTTCAAGGCAATGGGTCGGATCCATCACTCTTCCTACTTTGTGTTACTTACGTTTTATCTGCAATCGGACTTTCTCAGGCGTTAGTTTACGTTGATGACCTTCAATGTGTTTCTTCGTTTTTTTTTATTTAAAACGGATGCTTGTATTGAAAGGTTAGTTCAGATCTAGCTTGTTTATGAAAATGGTGTTCGAGTTTGCGCATATATTACTCTCCATCTTAGTTTCATGTTTTTTGACCCCACTAAACTACCAGCCTCACATTGTTGTGAATTAATCCAATTATAGAGTTCGCCAGTATTAAGAACACATCGCTTCATCACTTCAAAGGAAGCCAAAATATGTGGATTCAAATGTCCCGTTATTTCTTCTGAGAAATAAAGCGCATGTTTGTCCTTCCCATCCTCGAATACTGCCCTCCTTTCTTTGGTCTAATGAATGTCTGTGAACATAATAAACCGTACATTCAGTTCAGTTCAGTCAAGTTGAGGGAAATTTAGGTGGGCAACTTTAAACACCCTATTCGTTAAAAACAATGAAATTATATCAGAAATCCTGAAGAGGGAAAATCCAAAACTGCAAGCGCCATGTTAAATGACAGTAGGTACATGCACACAGTTTGAAACGTAAATAAATTTCACATGTAAAGTTTGCTTAAATATTTAAAATAGTATCATATACTTACATTGCTAGTTATGAGAAGGGAGACTGAAATGGCCATTTCTGGTTCATTAGCCGTCATCAGCCAGTCATACCTAACTCAAGGTGGTGCGTCACCTCTTAATTAGAAGTCAAACGCTCCTGTCAGCAAGTGATTCCTTTCCCAGCCACCACCTCCTATTTTCTTACATTTTTTACGGCCTACGCCAGCCACGAAGTTCTGTTTGTCAACCTTTTTCGTGAAAGTGGAAAGTGCTTTGCGATGAGTCTCGCAGCACTTCTCGGAAGCATTTCCAGTCCTCGATTACGTTTCTGGAAAATACGGATTTCCTCTCACTGCGTGCCGTCAGCTTTCCTTTGATATAATGTTGACGTTTATTGTTAATCAAAGGCTCTTCTGGGCATGCTTAAGCTAGTCCTTTATAAACTGAGGGATTCCAACTGGTAAGAATTATTTTTTTTATCAGTTTGTCCAGATGTTCCTCTTGTTTAGGCCCTTGCGCCAGTGAATGGCCTTAAGAACATTCTTAACTCTTCCTTGACCGCTCCACCATCCCTCTGTTCTGCGTCTTAACGTACCCGTTTTGCCTCTAGATATTTTTTCGATGGAAAATTGTCAACTTGAAATTAAGTCAGCATTTAGTTTATCATATTCAAAATAAAATTGTGTACGGATCGTAATTAGGACCATATGAAGTCTTTATACCCTACTCCTCCCCCAGCATTCAATTTTTGGACTTTAAAGGAGTTCTCCTGAAATATGAGAGTTGTTCTTGCATGTTTCACTTGTCAGTGATCGAAGGCCTGATCCCATTTTAAGACTTACGTGTCGTTTGAGCTGTGTCAGTAGGTCCGTCGATTTAAATGTTAACCATGGAGGAAAAATCTGTCAGGAGGAGCCGTCCTAACAGATTCGCTCACACATCAGCCTAAAAACTCTTCCCTACGCTACACTATCGATCCATGGTGATATCGCGCAAGCTGCCGACAGGTATTGGTGCTCCTCTCAATCATTCGGATACATCGGAAAGCCAGTCAAGACGCTAATCCCTCAAGGGCACTATCGGATTGTTCCAATTGCAGTCCGACCTTGTAACTAATCGGAAGTTCTTCTTTGCCTGAAAGACGCTGGAATAATACGTCAATAGATATATACTCTTCCACCCTTGCTGCTGAGTTCTCTTGGGGTATTCGATCGAAGAGTTGTTGGACGGTGACCATCAAGGCTTTAGGCAAGATCATAACAAAATCAACAAGCGAGAAAGGTTCCAGTGACGACTATTCACCCCAGTTTTTAGTGCAAGACAGACGAGTTTGTTTTTCAGGTTTATTAACCATTACCTACATAAAAATGAATAAAAATGTAGTTTTAAAATGCAAAACGAAGGGAATTATCATGAACCGGTTGTGTACAATTAAGAAATATAGCAAATTAATCACCATCGTGCTCTGGCGCAACCCAACACCAACATGAAACCGACGCCGAAGTATAAACGCACTCTCACATATAGACGCACTCAAAATATAGATGAGTAACCAAACAGTCATGGAAGTGCACTCGGCAACCGCTACGGCCGATGCGAACGTTGGTGGTAATAAACGGATTATGCTCATCGAACGCCGGGGGAGGTGGAAAATAGGTCTCAGGGATTGGGGCGACCGATGGTTTCTCGGGTACGACCCGGTCAACGTTGATCACGTCCTCCGAGTCAACGCAAAGGATCCTGCGGATCTTAGGATGGTTGCAGAACGGTGCTTTGTAGGTTATTCTATTGGCTTGCGAGAACGATCACTTCGAACAAAGACGTGAGAATCAATCGATGAACCTCTTGGTGAAACCGGCTACAACGTGTGCATCACGTTTCGAAGGATGTAGATAAAGTTTCGAGGATACTCGTCGACACCATGGGAGGTTGGGCTGATAATCTCGTCTGACAGGGTGAAATAAGTGCCAAAAACTAGTTCGACCGCGTTAAGACCAACTTCGAACTTCAGTGTTACTCGAGTGCCAAGAAGTTAGACTCCGACACCGGACTGGCTAGCCCACACAATGATTGAAATCTAGACTGAAAGGATAATAAAATCGAGTTGAAGGATCGAAAACATTTGCATCGGCAGCGGTGGACAGTGAAATTTTTGCAAGCTAGAGACTACTTGTCTCTAAGGCGACGAGCTTGCCATTACTCAGTGGCAAACTCCGCAAGGTTGACTTCTGCGAAGAGCCCAAGTGTAGAACTGAAAGGTGTATAGAGTATAGTAGCTACTTAATTCCTTGTGCAATCTGTGGGAGTGACATGTGGTGGAAAATTATGAGATGTAGTCAACATGATAGATTTCCTTCGGATTACACTTGTATGAGTAGGGATTGAGGAGAAAACGACAACGGCTTGGGGTTTGTGAAAGTGGTAAACTTATAACTCTCGGGGAAGTATTGCTAATGCTTTACCGTCAAGCGAAAGGCGAGAGGGTTACGATCCAAGGTTTATACCATGCCTCGATCAGCGAGAATTTCTTGGCAAAGAAGGCCAAGGACACTTGGATAATATTTGTAGAGAACCAAACCAAGAGGTAATTTCAAAGCGCCCAATACTGAGCGAGAGGTGTGCAACGATCTCGAAGTGCGTTCATAAGATAAACTCGGCAAGGGAAGCCTGGATTTTCACAGAAAAAGTGCCTGCGTTGCGAGCAAAGCCTTGGGATCCTTCAAATTGGGAAGCATGTTGGTGAGCGGCAGCTTAAAGTCAAAGAATTTCGACGAGAACCGGCGACAAAGTATTTCATTCGATAAACCTTCCACTTACTAGAAACCCGGTGTTAGTAATTACAATATTGGAGGGGTAAAAAGGGAAACTAATGAACTGATCGCACAAGCTCCCTAATTATTGTGGCCGAAAATTAAAAGAATTAGAAGAATTGGATCAAAAGTAAAATTAAAAAATAAATTAAATTAAAAAAAATTAAATTAAATTAAATTAAATCAATTAAATTAAATTAAATTAAATAAAAAGAATTAAAATCAAAAGAACGTTCGCATAGTTAAAAGTTTGGACAGTAGGTTTCATGTTTCATTTGACTCATTTATGAAAAATGGTGGCATCCGTGGGATTCGAACTAATAAACGCAATGTCATGGCTTGAATATAGCTAACGCTATCAGCACCTAAGTTACAGGGCTCCATCGGGAGCCGTGAGTTTGATTAAAGTTGGGTCAAGTTACCCGCCTAGCTTACTGCACCGCATGGAATCCCCCAATTATGATCCAGTTAAACTGACTGCCCAAATAATTAAGTGAGCATGGTAGTAATCTGATGGATTCTAGGTTGACTGTTTAGGAAATCTGCTTGGGCAAACAGCGTACAGTATCGGAATTGGTGAATTCCATACGTTGCAGTAAGATGGGTGGATAACTTGACTCAAATATGATTAAATTCGCGACTCCCGGTGAAACATCGTAGCTCAGTTGGCTAGAGCGTTGACTGTATTCCAACGTTGCCATTGCTGTCGCGGGTTTGCATCTCACAGAGGTTACCAAGTTTTCACAAATGGAGTAAATGCATTATTAAAATATGGCAAAACAGCCGTGAATCCCGTTTTTTACACATAGTAGCAAGTTTGATACGACATCCAAAGTGAGATGCTTCAGTAGCTCTAACTCGGTAACGATATATCACTGTACACAGGTCAAAGTCAGGTAGTTCTGAAAAAGGTCGCCGCCAATAGTTGCAGAGGAGATATTGAAGACTCCACTAAGGTTATGCAGTCTTTCATCCGTCGCTCTGATGGGTTTTTTGAAGAACAACTGGGGCCATGTCAGAGCTTAGTAAGAGGGCGGACAAATGCTCGACAAAGAATAACGAGACTCGTAACCGAAAAAGCCAAGGAAAATCGTAACATTTACTTTTGAATTATGTACTGCCGTCAACCAGCCTTAACCGAACAGCAGACTGAGAGAACCCAGGCTAAAACAAGAACTTTTTGTTAATTGAGCAATGACTAACATAGTTTGCTGTTGGACAACCAATCTTCGTCCTGTCGCCCACAAACGCGACTATGCATAAGTTACTTAAGAATTGTGCTTGCTACTCCAGCCCTGGAAGAAATACAGACGTTCCGTTTGAGCTATCATTTCGACCTACAGACTAAAAGCACTTAATACTCGGAGAATATTACCGATAAGAACGGGGAAACTGATATGTCCGCGTTACGATCCAACCCATATATATCTTTCAGATTCGTTATCATGTTATAAAATAGAGTCAAGAGAATAAAACAATGAAATATTAGAATACCATCGACGACGACGGCAGCTCGGCCGTCGATGTCGATGAGGCCCATTGTTTGTTCAACAACAGGGTGGATGCAGGGACGGTGACTTGTGCATGAAGTAGAATGCAATAATGGTAGATTTGCGCTGTATCCACCGTACTCTCTCTTCCCTCACCTACCTCAGCCCGGTGTCAAGACAGAGTCACAAAGATCGGAGGCGGGATCGGGATCAGATGGATGGCGTGGCATGAGGCGGCGCCAAGGCGTATCAGCACGTCCCATGTGAGGAATTTGTTATAGACGCGCATCCCCAATAACGCCTACTATGCCGTGATCTTGCTCCCCTGTGTTGGTCCAGCACGTCTACCGCGTGGCACATAACACTATTGAAACCAACCCAGCCCATAAGGTAAGTTGTCCATATGCGGCAGTAACTGAGATAATTACTTGTTATCAAGCAGTTTTCTTCGAAGGACTAGAAATATACGGAAAGCCGGTTGATTTTACTCACAAGATCGATGAATAACACTTATACATGGTTAGGTACGTAAAAGACCGTGACTTTAATTGCATCAAGCAGCGTGAATTTCACTAAATAGAGGTATTTAGGGTAGATTATAAAGTTAACGCATAAACTTGTTTTTTTTCTAGGTACAGAGAACGGTTACATCAAATATAAGGAGTTGAGAAAAATTTTCAGGATTTCTGTCGGTATCTGAACACGGTTCTAAATATTTAAACAACTTTTTACAGTAATATACATTGATGGGAAAAATTGATTGAGAAAAATTACTGCATCAAGTGGTAACCAGTCTTTTATTCCATGTGCTGAAATTACTATCCTTCAATTTGTAGGTGGTTTCAGACTACGTTTTCCATGAAAGTATGCAAAATACAGAAAGAAACCTATTAAATACTCCATTTAAACAACTAGATACACAAAATGAATTAACCTTGTGGAATAACAGTTAAAATCAATCATTTTACCTTGGTTTCGATCATTCACCTTACTAAGAACTTGGATACTTTTGCCAAAGTTTTTGCTGCTAAATGACACAAATGCGCAGTTTTCGGCTTCTCAAATGGCCTCTTCATTTTTTAATAGTTAATTTTACATTTCGGTTATATAAAACGCTAAACGCAATATAAAAGTAGCCAAAATAGGAGCTAGAGGGTATATTGCTGTTTTCATTGCCTTCAGAAATCCAGCGAAGACGAAACAACGTGTCCTGGGTTTGGTCGAATTGGTCTTGAGCTTTTAAATGTTGAATTCGCATTTCAATAAGGAAGGAGAAGCCAAGCGTCTAATGGACGCCACATGGAGGATGTATGTGCTGCAAAATAAAGCCGGCCTCAGTATTATTGACATTCCACTAAGTAATATCCTAACACGTGAGTATAGTTGACGTGCACGCGTCAAGACACCCAGTCCTGCAATGTCCGACTGACACAGGGATGTTAACTTTTTTAGAGGAGAGATTAGCCGAGGCATGACAAGTCCATCATTCAATCTATTCTCCTTCCATGAGTATGTTCGTTTGTTATCAAGAAAACCTTACCATACGAACAAATTATTTGGTTAAATTCTTTTGGTTCACTGATTTCCAGTTAAACCATCTTACATATCGTTCATAAAATTAAGGTTGCATTAATGTGACTTAACACTAACATAAAAACCATCCAGTATGGACTTGACCCCTTATCTTGTAAGCAGCATCAAAAAGTTCTTACCGTCTACGCTCTCTTATGTTCTCATGCGCCATTCGAACATACCATCTGTGAGCGAAATGGTCCAGCAGTCAGAATATCGTGGTGTCCTGAGTCCAGATAAAATTCTTCAAACATACTACTGTTAACTGTCAAGAAACGTTTATAGCTCTGAGTGCACCTTCTCATGTCCGTTGGTGATTTAGCCTTCTCACTTCCAGCTCCCCAATTCGTGTTCCATCAAGCTATGCCCGAATCCAGCTTAGTTTATTGCAAAGGTACCCTGTACGTATCTCTACAAGTGGAATGCTATATTAGCATTGATCAGGGGAGCTTGGCATAGTAATTTATGTCCGGAGGCACAACAAGCACATAGAAATCTTGATTAATAGAATAGAACCAGATGTTGAGCTGATCTTTGTATGGCTTTTACTGATTCGACAGCAGGAGACACAAGACCGCAACGTTAAGTTGTTGAAGTGCAGGAACAGAGAAACGGAGAAAATTTTTTTATTCGCCTGAGCGGATGCGCATTATACGCCAGTATTTGCAATGATTGATCGTTAATGCTTTTTCGTAGAACATTTTGAAAGGCTAGAGAAAGTTTTGCGAGTAGCACGAATTTTGGTGGGTGTTAAATTATTAGCCTGTCTTGTTAGCAGAAAATTATCCCCCAATATATTTGAAATTGTATATTTTTTCAGATGTCTAGGAACTTGATAACAAAGTAAATCTTTTTGACAAGGACTGACTATTCAATCCCACTGAGAAAAGGGGGTATATGAACCCCCGTAATACGGAAAGGAATTTGATATTCATTTTATCAATAGGATGGGTGGACGTAGCCATCAACGGAGCCCACTGAGGGCATTGAAAAAAGTGACAGTCCTGTCAGGTGTTTATCTTATTACTCCGACGAAATGCCATAGCAAACCGCGTAATTCGAAAGATGCGAAGCAGGAGCGCGTAAATGGGCGGAAAACAGGCAATCCAAAAATATTGGTTTAAGTAGAACGAATTAAGTAAGACGGTACGCAACAGACAAACTTAAACTTTGCTGCAACCGTGAACCTTTCCCAAACACTAAATGTACTCATTTTCCTAAGCCTAACCATATGCATAACCATAATATAACATTTATACCCAAAGCAAATAAGTAGGTATATAATAGTAATAGAAATGCCAGTTCAAATATTTAATCCTCGCCATATTTTTCTAGCACTTGAAATTTAATTGAGGAAAATGAATAGAATGGATATTACTTGAAGTATATGTAGGGGTTGAAAATAGACCAGTTTTCTGTTATGGTAAATACCACTTGAATAAAAGGCTTATGTTTCCAGTGCTGCTGAGCCTAACAACTAATACCCTGATGATTATGCCAAGGTAGTTCGACAAGATTAGCTGAAAATATGAGAAAATACTAGCTCGGAGGGTGTAACGAAAATTTTCTGCTTAAGCTGAACGCACTCATGTGTGCATGCCAGCATAAGCAGCCTAGTGGGTGGTGGGTAGTGGATTGGTTAGAGTTTTGTTCACATATAGACTTTTTTACACAAGTTTAAGGCACTGAGTGGGACTAGGGCCTCAAAAACAAAAAGTTCAAAGAGAAGAACTGAAAAGTTTACATGGATTCTGCACAACTTTAAAAAAGTTTAAACACAAGGCCTCTAAACAAAAGGGTTTTGTTCGTGCACCTTTGAAGATCGAGGCCACCTTATGAAACCTAATATGCACATGAAACCGGTTAACAGTCAGAGTTTACACTAACTAGATGGGGTCCGCATGTAAAAAATTAATTTAAAAGAGGACGGAAGCTGTCTGCAGATGGTGAATTCTACCGTCGTTTGGTTGATTAGGCAAGATGAAGGGATTTTTTTACTCCACTTTCATGAACTAGAAATGTAAATATAAATCAGCTTTTACGCTCCTCTGAGCTTTATTATTAACTTGAAGTAAATCAGTCGGGATGGAGATAAATAGGCTCAGTCCGAAAGTTTGTAGGAATATTCGAGCCGAACGTCAATAGCTACAGCATGATAGCTGGGTAATATTCATAAACTGTCAGCATGCAGCCAATATGGTATACTTTATGCATGATATATCCTACTGATAGAACAAGCATTAGTTAAATCCCAGACACATGTTTTGCCGATATTCTGTTGATGCGTTACCATTGCAAAGGGTTCGACTCATAAATGGGTCCCCCAGCGTTACCCAGGTGCTTCCTTTTGGATACTCCAGTTTTTAAATTTCAGCATTTTAATCCCCTTGGACATCAATCGTGAACCTAAAGTAAAATAGTCTTAATGGAGCTTTAAAGGCTCAGCTCCAAAGTTAATATGACTACTTGAGCCAAAATCCATCGGCAGCAGCGGAATAACCTTTAATACCAAACTTAACCCCCTTAACCCCCCTTAACCTTTAACCTTAACCCCTAATCTGAACACTAATTTCTCACCCTAAATGACATAAATAGATATTACTTATAAGTAAATTTAGGTGGGGCCACATATATGATCGTTAGCAAAAGCCTCGTCTTTCGTTGTTAAAAATGAATTTGGATCTGCATATTTACTTATCTAGATATCCAGTTGATAGTTACTTCAATTTTATCCCTAATTGCAGGCAAAAATGATAGCCACATTTTACAGAGCAAATATTTGATCCGGTTGGGTACTACCAGGTTACCCTTACAAAATGTTTTAACGGACACGCAATACCTAGTTACCAGCTATTTGCCTATTCTCTTGTTGTCCAATATAAAGTCCTCATTACCAAGCTGTCGTACCATTTTATTAACGATTCCGGTTGTTTACTACGTTTTTCAAAGTCATACGGTGCCTTTAAACGCTTGCCTAAAAGCGTTTCCTTCAGCAAAATGTTAGCGATGTATTTTTCGCATCAGAATTCTCAATGGTCGGACATTTTTACCGGATACGGGATCTTATTTGTCATGGCCACACGCTTGTCATCCACATGTAGTTCTAAGCCTTTCAAAGGTACATTAGCTTGTTTTGACTTGGACAACATGGCTGCACACGTAGTAACAGAGGAGGAAACTACGGTAATCCTTAATTGATTTTGATATAAAGTGCGAATTTAAAGTAATGTTCTAAGAACTATTGCGTGGATTTATAGGCGGCACGTTAAGAAAGATACATGAAAATGATTTTTAGGTCACGCGGTAATTTTCTTTCTGCATTACAAACCAAAGCACTTGGAGACGGCAAAACGCACACCTGCATCAATGTGCAACCTGGCCACTTTGGTTGATGTGGAGACTGGTTTTCGTATTAACATTAAAACAAGGTCACTGCATGTCATTCTTCCACCTCACGCATACTGGCTGTGCATTGAGATCCAGGTACCTAGTACGCTCGCTAAGGCCTGGTAGAAGGTCAACCCAGCGTGTCGGCAGAAGATAATAAAGCTCGGCTTCAGTAAGTACCTGATCCATACTGAAAAACATTGAATATAATAATAGAGGAAATAAGGGAACGCGTTGAAAACGGCTTTTTTAAATTCATTAAAAACACCTACTACCCTTGCTTCACATTGAAGCACCTTGATTACGTCACTCTGCGACTTTTAAACAATGTTAACTTATAAACTATCCCGTTAAAAAATGCATTCATAGATATGATCTGGTCATAGAGGGAGCATGATTTTTCTCTTTTGCCTAATAATTCCGATCTAGATACTCGCTCACTGTCGCGCAGGACGGACAGTCATTACTCGAAAAGTAGCACCATCTGCAAGGGCTACAGGGAAAAACGTAAAGTTCTCACCCACTTCTGCTATTATGTCATGCCAGTGCACACTGCCCCATTTAATTTTCGAATACAATCAATTTCGGCTAATAAGGCGTGAGTGCTTGGCTCAACCGTTAGGTCGGTATGTTACAATATCAAACTTAACTCAACTTAAAATCGCACGAATTCCCCACGTGAGCTTAGGTTAAAGTCGACCGGCAATTTCCAAAAACAGCAATGAACATTTCAATTTCCCAGTTCTTTTCTTCTATGCGGTACTGTATGCAAACATTAAAGAAACCAAATGTTGAAAGCGCGCGTTTTCCCATTTTTGATCTCGGATCCGTTCAATACTATGCTGTAAAGTCAGAATAACATCACCGACGAAGGTAAGGGAGTCCGGAATGACCATTTCTGGCTTATTAGTCTTAATCAGCCAGCCGTATCCAACGCCAGGTCTTACAACCCATAAGGCTGAATAGTTAGTGTATTGAACTTCGAAAAAAAGGTTCCGGGTTCGAGGCTCAAAGGTTATAACACATCGGGTTGGGTATGGTTGGCTAATGGAGGAGGGTGATTGGGGTGTATAGACATGCGGTTAGTAGGTTCGATTGTTCAGACGTTCTTGTAATTACCCTGTGAAGAACATATAGGGGAAGTCAGTTTCTCACAGAGCGTTCGGTGTGAATGTGGGTTTGTATCCAAGGGTGTCTACGGATGATATTTTCTTAGCTTGGTTGGTTAGGCAGTGGACTTGGTTGGTTAGGCAGTGGACGTGGTATCATTTTACACTTAAAAGACAAAGCCACATTAATTAGTATCTCAATCTGTTCATTGTTTCAACTGTTTTATATTTAATATAACGTCCAGAAAAGGAAGGTAATCTACTCCTCTTTAATCAAGACGAAATTTTTCGCGGAGATAAGCGGAGTAACTTTACGGGAAGCTTCTTTAACCCACGACCATCATCTCCTATCACAAAAATATCGGCCATATATCAGGCATGGGAATCGAAGTGCTCATTGGACGAGTAAGTACACTCATCCTCGAGTTTCACCATAAAGCAATCCGCAATTGGGGATCCAGGGAGCGATCCCATCGTCACGTCGTTTATCTGGTAGTACAAATGACGATCAAATATAGATTTAACATTAAATATGGAGTGAAGGAGCAGATTCTTTAAGGTTACAATCACTGTGCCAATGGGAATATCCGGGTTTACACTCGTCACCTAAATATTCTGTTCTTCCAGTGAGAAGGACACCGAAACATCAAGAGTTAGCAGTGTTTTTCCATTTATATTCACGTTACTTAGACAATTAGTATTCTGAGCTGCTTGAAATTCATATATTTGACTAAAAAACCGATAGGTTATCGACTGAACTATGACAATCGGAGGATGTCAGTACTTTCTATCGAGCCCGAGCGACCTATGTGCGCCAGTTCTTAGCTCTCACTATCCAAGATTCCTACCCTAAATAAAATTCGAAAGACCAGCATTTACGATTATTTAACAGAACTAAGAGTTTCAAGTCAAAATGTTTCTAACCGACCTTGTGCGATTAAGAGGTGAATTGCTTAGACCTCCTTTGTACCTCGGAGTTAAATTCAGGATAGCATAGGTGGAAGAGCCTATGACTTGAACTCCAGTCAACAGTTTGGAGCTGGCTAAAGCCCAACAATAAAACAGTTCAACAAAGAACCCAGTCTCAATCGGATGCCATTAGCGAAGACTGCCCGAATGCTGGTCGGGCGTATGTGTTGCCCGGGGGATTCTGAGGGGCCTTAAAACTTTCACGAACGACTGCTTTGTCGCGGCATCGGTTCCCATGGGTAAACCCCAACGACTGCGACCTTAAAGTCAAGCCCCGAGTTGGAGGCGGAGAATCCAGCGCCGGTGGTGAAAGGATTTGATTATGTACGGAATAAATGGAGGATAGGTCGGAACCAGTTTGCAATCGAACGAGAGGGGCACGTCCGACCCAGCTGGAGCAGGCGTCAAGACGCCTTGACAGAGGGCATGTCTACATCAGCCCTAAAGTTGGTTGGCTGGTTTAGATAGCTGTGGTTGGTTGAAAACGAGACAAAGACCCGGTTTCAAGGTGCAGTGGCCAGACGCGATGGGAACGCCATACAGACTCACAGACTAACAACTGCCACTGATGCGGGCTTGCCAGTATGCGACGGAGGCGTAATGATGTAGCAGGTGCCTCGTGTGGGGCCCCTCCGGACCTCTCCAGAGATCTCAGTGTACTTGACATGTAGTGTGTACATCTATCATCTGGCACTCAACCCCCAGCAATGACTCGACTGGGCATTCTTCCGCACGGCGGCAACACCCCGCCATCTGCATCAACTGGTGGCCTAGACCACAAGAAGGTACTCGCGTAAGCGAAGCTTAGTCCCAGTAAGTTACTGCGGCCAGGCTTAGCATGAGGCGGCCTGGCGCATTCTTGCCACTGGGGTAGAACGAGAGGAGGGAGGAGGGAGGGAGGGAGAGAGAGAGAGATAGAGATAGATAGATAGATAGAGAGAGATATAGATAGATAGATAGATAGATAGAGAGAGAGAGAGAGAGAGAGAGAGAGAGAGAGAGAGAGAGAGAGAGAGAGAGAGAGAGAGAGATGATAAGGAAAGAGGCACAGGCTGTGCAAGTCCTCTCCATTCTGTTTAGACGCACGAGTCATCTTCACTAGTCAGTTACCAGCGCCGGTTTTTTTTCTCCCAACAAACATTATTAAGCAGTGGGCATAAGACCGGAGCCGTAATATAATATTTTTATCGATATAGAAAGTCTTGTGCGCTGTCAACTTCCTTAGAATATAGGAAAAAACTTAAAACAAATTCCTTCTTTCCGCAACCAATTCGGTTTTGTTGCGGACTTATGCTTAAGCAATGATATGCGAAATGGAGAGTTTACTTTGAGTAAAAAACACTATATGGTAATAAAAAATAGCAAAAAACAATTGCTATACAATAGGGATTAATGGTTCATGGTAAGAGTTGTAAGGTTCAAGAATACTCTGCGTCCCATGTTAATTATATTCACTTTCGCACTAAAGCCTGTCACTGCCTGAAAAGTCTGAATCGACCCAACTAGGCACGCACTGCTTGCTATCTAACGCGAGGAGAAAGAAAACAACGTCACCTAATCACATGTTGGTTTACGCGACGTAAACAGTCGATCGTGACTGCTGGATACAACGCACTAGGTAGAAACGCTGTGAATAGAAGCACTACTCCTTACTGTCTTCTCCCCGCTAGAGCGACTTTGCTCACTCTCACTCACTCTCAACGACCAGCCGGTCAGAGCGGAGAATGGGTCGATGGTCGGCAGATTAGATGGCACTTCCCCTTCCGAATAAACGTAAGTGGATTCCACCGAAAATCCCATTGGGTGAAAATTATGAGAACACACAAAGGATTCCGAAACTCTGTCCGCACTACTGTCACTGATATTTTGAGGCCTATACACAGATAAAAACCGGGAATAGGTTAGTCAACATGGCATGGAAATCCGGTGCTTGTTCTCCGAGAAGAACTAGTTTCACAGGGACTCTACAAAAAACGGTACCGCCACAAACAAGAAGACATACGGCTAGCGCCGATTCCGGCTGGAAAGGAAGCTGCCGCTGATATGACCAGTCGGCTGGCTTGAGAGATAGAAGATATATAGGGACGCGTGAACCGTAGGGGAGTCAAGAACTTCTCAATGTCCAAGAAATGAAACTCGCACAAACTTCACCACTGCTCGAGCAGGACGGTATCGCCTGATGTCAGAACCAAATGTTCCGGAATTACCTGCTACCGCCAATCTGATATTTGCAAGAAAATCCACAACACACTGTGCTGGGAGACAACAATACCAGTATAGATTAGATGACTTGAAGTGTGCACCTTGATAACGTGAAGACAGCACAACGGCGAGGGATAGGGGGTCAGCCACGTGACCAAATTGGCTGAAGGAGGGTCGCAGGCCTGTGTCGGTCTGCTCTCTCTTCGTCCTGAGCACGGTCGCTTATCCATGATGCTATTGGTCCGCCTTGCAGGCTTGTCAGCCACTGCTTGCGCGCGGGTGAGCCAACCTTGGCCTTGCCGATGCCACGACGCGTCAGTGCAGACACACACTTCGCGCCGGGGCTACTAACTTAAATGACTGGCGAGAACACTCGGTGTCACTGCTTGCTGAGCTGTGTGGACGTGCATTGCCTCCCCACCGGATTTTGATACAGGAAACCTGGATTTGTCCACCGTTGAACCTCGACAGACTTTCCTCAACCCAGTTAACTCTTATTGTTCAACGCAATGATGACAAACGCCTATTATAAGCGGCTACTGTGAGTTGACACTAACCAGCAAACCAGAAGTGAATGATTCAAATTTGTCGAATGCACACCCCTACGAAAATATCTGGGACTAGGAAATAAAACCCTCTATCTCAGTAAACTACTTGCCTCCGTATGTGCCACCTTCGGACCAACCAGATACGAGAGTTCGACTGTCGCAAGCGATGCCATCACTGTGGGCTCCACACCATGGACACGAAACCAGTGACTTGTGGTTGAATTATTTTATAATGAGGCAGACTTACGCAGCTTGTATCACATTCCCATTGCTCACCGACTAGGCTTCATTAGCAAGACAGTGTGGGTGGGCTCGGGTGCAGTCGCTGACAAAACTAGACAGCCCCCGTCTACGTGTGTCGCAACACTTTGGTCCCCGTATAATGTACCAGTCGGATCTCACATGCATGAGAGTACCATAAAGGCAACAATATGAAGGAGCAATTAACCCTGATTGGCATGAAAACCCATACGATCGAATAGGCCCGTCTGATGACCGAACGTCCTTGGGCAGTGTGAGCAGGTGGGGCGGGTACGACTAATGTATGTTAGAGCTCCTGGTACTAACACCAAACAGCAGTGCGATAGACTCCTAGGTGCCCGATCAGGCCGACAGGTGTACCGAAATTGGTCGCAGACGCAAGAGTTCCCAACGCTCGACAACACGAACGTTCAATCATCACAAGTCAGGAAAGACGGATTGGGTTGAACGAGCTTTTACTGAGGCAAAAGAGCATACAGCAAGCGCAGGAAGCAGCTGCCGCAAGCAGACAAGTGTGCGTCAGTGTCCTTCGTTAAGATTTTTAAACGGGCCGCGTGGTAGATTCGCTGGACCAACACGGTGGCCAGATCAGGGCACGGCAGGCGTTACTCGGGATACCCTCCCATAACAAATGCCGAACATGGAGGGGGGGAGGCTTGGTGGCACGCGTAGGTGCAGGCACTCGCTGCACCAGTCACTCTTGCCATTTATCGCACTTGCATTCTGTGGGAGCTGATTCAGGTGTGGCGGCCTGGTGAGGAGCACCTCCAAAAACGCCAGTCCCCCACGCCGGACTTCGCCTCCGGTCTTCTTGAGTCTGTCTTGGCACCGGGCACAAGCGGGTAAGGGAAGAGAGAGGGCGGTAGCTACAGCACAAGTCTACTATCGCTTAAAATTATTCCACGCACAAGTCCTCGTCCCTGCACAACCCTGCTGTGGAGCATACGGTGAAAATCGTCGGACTACGACGGTCGAACAATTTTTGAGATTTTAAGCCCCAGGACGCGGGAGCTCCTTGGTAGCCTGCAGCCAGTCAGCGAATGACTAAGCTTGATTGGCTTTGAGCTGTCAAGAGGCTACAGCTACGTTTCGCGCGGTCTCAGCAGCATAGGGGTAGGTGGCGTGAGACGCACAGAAAACAGTGAATAGAAGGTCATAATGGTGACCACGGGAGCTGACTGCTGCACAGGTTGATTTGCAGGTGCTTGAATGCGTTACTCAAAGTGTCCTTGTGACGACGCTTTTACCTGCCACGTCTGTCACCGAATTCAGCTGCGTCACCTTAGAATAGCCGCCTAGATAGGCGCTAGTCAACCATCTTCAAGAAGTGGCTGCTCCATCGCAATTTTATTCGCTGCAGGATCACGTGGATACTGAGGACGATGGTGCTTTCCGAGATCTCAGTGCCCAGGATCTTTCCTGCAAGGGGATGTGCAGTATTCGTCGGAGGTAGTTGAAGTGAAAATAGTTGAGTCCTCTTGCCTCGCCTTCATCAAAAGTCTACGTCTCCGGCTCACGGAAGAGCATTGTCACGACAACAGCCTTGCAATCCACAGTTCTGTTTTGAACAGGATGTTGCGATGGTTCCAGACGTAGTGCCTAAGCCGGTCGAGGGCTTGGCTGACTTTGAAAACGGAACTTGATAATTCAACGTCAACCTTGAAATCGTACTCCGAAGGTACGAGAATTTCCAGACTGCTATGAGGTGCATTCCACTAGTCACCGCGAAGGCTTCAGAAATTACCCGTTGTCCGTAACGCGAGCCATCATTCAGTTGTTACATTGTTTCACCATTTAAGTCAATTGCTCCCGATAACTATCAACAAAACAGCACCAGCCATCGAATATGTACAGCTTTCAATTACGGTGGACGAAAACTGCCTTGGTACCGATAATATATCCTTACTTTGAAACATCAAGCTCCACAAAGAATTTACAGTCCAGAGACTTTAAATCCAGCCAGGCCCTCAAAAAGCCTTTAAACTGCATTTGAAATCCCCGGAACGTATTTCTCAGTCCGAACTGTGAATGCGTCGAGCTGCAATCTTTGCATTTCTATAGGGGGCAAGCAAGGAGGCCTGGGCAATTTACAAAACTAAATGAATGAACTTACCTGAAGCCCTCATCGATAAGCATAACCCTTATAGCCAGAACACCACTATCAATACGCTTTCAAAACTCGAACTAGTCTTGTGAGATGCCAACGCGTTTATTGTAATACTAGCATTCCCATCCCATCCGACAGTTCTACCGTCGATTACGACGAGGTCCACCGTATGCTCCACGGAAGGGTGGTGAAGGGACGGTGACTTGCGCGTGAATTAGTTTTAAGTGATAGTAGTCTTGCGCTGCATCTACCGCACTCTCTCCTCCTCCCCCACATGAGCCCAGTGTCATGACAGAGTCAATAAGACCGGAGATAAGAGAGGACGCAGGTGGCTGGTGCGACTGAAGCCGCCCTTGGCGTACCACCACACATGGCTCGGATCCCACGGAGTGGGAGTGCCATAAAGGCCACATTGAGAAGGAGCCATTGCAGCCTGACTCTCAGTCCGCCAGTCAGCCATTACACACAAAACACACATTGGGCTGAATACGCAGTCCGAGTGTTCCCATCAGTTGGCAACCTTCCAAGCCACGGCTTTTAGCGCACCGTGATAGTTTCAAGCGCGTCAGTTTGTTTATAGTGAGAAAAATGCACTGAGCTGTCAACCTCACTCTCTCACCCACCCCCACAATCAGACCACCGTCCGAGCCAATGAAATGTCTGATATAGGAGTGACGCATTGGCTGACGAGTCGACATTCCGTCTTCGCGCGCAGCGGCACGACCTGGCCCCCACAACGCACACAGCAGGATTAACTAAATCAGGAGATATGGAGGAGCCATTGCCGCCTGACTCCCAGTCCACGGGTCAGCAACTCGACACACACAGCACATACACTGGGCCGACAGCGTGGTTTGGTGTAAGCGTTAGAATGGCAGCCATCCAAGCCACGGTTTCTAGGAAACCATTATATTCTCATGTACGTGATGTTAGTGAGGGTGCTATCTATGTAATTGTGTAGGTAGTGTGCACTGATGTGGCTTAGCCTCCGGTGGTTTACCGCAGGTTGTCGTGGAGGCGCATGTGCCCTTATAGGCCC
Organism: Schistocephalus solidus; assembly: GCA_017591395.1. Lineage (NCBI taxonomy): Eukaryota > Metazoa > Platyhelminthes > Cestoda > Diphyllobothriidea > Diphyllobothriidae > Schistocephalus > Schistocephalus solidus. Next base: position 63,482 of record WEDG01004607.1, read on the forward strand.
ATACGGTATGTAAATGTGCGGCAGCAGTGAGGGCAGTGGAGGAGGGCGCGGCGACTGTATGTCGGAGCTCCAGGCACTGGTTCACCAGCTTCCGTGCGATGGATTCGCAGGTGACCGACCAGGCCAATGTGGGAGTTTAAGTTGCGGGCGCAGTGTAGGCAGGAGATATTGGGATGTCATTCATGGTAGTGATGGTGGCAGTGGCGGTAAGAATGGCAGGAGCGGACGGTGTGCATGTGGCATCGGTGTTGTCGGTATTGCGGTGAATTCCACTGTCATGGATGCGCATGTGACCGAATAGGCCCATGCGATGAGTGAATGCGCGAGGACAGTGAAGGCAGTGGAGGTGGCGATCTCTGCTGTGTGTTGTTGTTCCAGGCACTGGTTCACCAGTCTCTGTACGATAGATTTGCAAGTGACCGACCAGGCCGATGCGTAAGGTGAATGTGCGGTCGCATTGAGGACAGTTTAGGAGAGATTCCACATCGCTGGTGGCGGTGGTGGTGGTGACGGCGATGGCGGTGTTGGTTGTTGGTTGCGGTGGTGGGGGTAACAGGTGATGAGTATTGGGATGTGGTCTCTTTGATGGTGGGAGAAATGGAATTGATGCCAGGAGTGAGGGTGAGGAATTCGGAGGAGGGGTGGCAGAATTTGACGTTGAAGTTGGCACTGTCGGATGTTTTGTGCATTGCGTCCGAAGATTTCCGACCACGCCGATTCGCGCGCGGAAGATGCGTTGACAGCGCGGGAATATTGGAAGGGCCTGGGCATGGACGGTGTTGGTCCGGGGCGCTGGTGACTTTCGTGCCACTCTTTCGGCCTTGGCGGCGGCGGTTGGCCTCAAAGATTGCTGAACCAGTCTTCACGGATCTTCTCCATGCCGGTCTATCCTAGGCAAAGCCCTTCCAGGTCACCGAATTTATCTGCAGTTGCTTCAGGGAAGTCTTTAGAGTGTCCTTGCAGCGTCGATTTTGACCTCCCTGTCGGCGAGCACCCGTAGCGAAATCTCCGTAGAAAAGTCGTTTGGGTAGTCACTCGTCGTCCATTCTTAGCAGGTGGCCGCTCCATCGCAGATGCACTTGCCTCAGCATGGCGTAGATGCTGAGGATTCCGGTCCACTCCAGGACTTCTGTGTCCAATACCCTGTCTTGCCATCTCACCTTCAGTATTCTGCGGAGGCAGCTGAGATGGAAGTGATTCAGCTTCCTGGCTTGGTTCGAGTAGACGGTCCAGGTCTCCGCTCCGTAAAGGAGTGTCGTTAAAACGACGGCCTTGTACATCTTCAGTTTGGTGTTCAGGTGAATACCTTGGCGATTACACACGGAGGCCTGCAGTCGGCCAAAGGTCTGACTGGCTTTGGAGATCAGTTGAGCAACCTCGTCATCGATTCTCGGGTTGGGTGACAGTGTGCTTCCTAGATAAGTGAAGGTTTCCATATTTTTGAGTTGAGCACCGTTGACATTGATTCGGGGAGCATTGTATTCCGCGCTGAGTGGCGGCTGGGGCATGACAACCGTTTTGACTGTACTGATTTTTAATCCAAAATTGGTGCAGCCTGCGGCGAAGAGGTCCATACTCCTTTGCATGTCCTCCTCTGTCACGGTGTTAAGGGCGCAGTGGTCCTGGAAGAGCAAGTCATGGACTGTACCAGTAGACAAGCGCGCTGAAGCCTGCATACGATGACTGTTGAGAAGGTGCCCGTCAGTTCTGTAGGCGATACGGATACCAGGCTGCTCATCACGGCAGGCGTCCATCAGCATAGCCGAGAACATGAGACTGAACAGGGTGGGGGCCAATATGCAGCCCTGCTTCACCCAGTTGGTGACTGCGAATGCTTCGGATACTGTCCCATTGTCAGTGACGCGCGCCATCATCGCGTCATGAAGCTCACGCACCATGTGCGTGAACCGCTCAGGACTGCCGAATTTCTGCATGAATTTCCACGGTTCGTCGCGATTCACCATGTCAAAGGCTTTCATCATATCCACGACGGTAGTGTAAAGGTGAGTTCGCATCTCCTGGCACTTCTCTTGTAGCTGGCGGGCGGCAAAGATCCTGTCGGTTGTTCCACGGTGTCGGCGGAAGCCACATTGGCTTTCCGGGAGCAGGCCCTGCTCTAGTTGACCGTTCAGACGATTGAGAAGGATAGGGGCGAAGATCTTCCCAGCGATGTTGAGCAACGAAATGCCTCTGCGATTATTACAGAGTTGCCGGTTCCCCTTCCACTTGTAGAGATGGACGATGGTCGCGTCTTTGAAATCCTGAGGAACTTGTCCTTGGAGCTACATCTCCTGGAAGAGTGTTGTGAGTTCTGCCGTCAGCCGGGGCCCACCATGCTTGTAGACATCCGGTGGGATTGCGTCGGATCCCGGTGCTTTACCGTTGGAAATCTGCTGCACGGCCCGGATGGTTTCTGGTAGGGAAGGCCGCAGATCCAGGTCATTGTTCGTGTCCACTTGAGGGAGCCGGTCATTGGCAGCGTCGTAGATGGCTGATAAGCAATTAAGGACACTTTTGAAGTGCTCGGCCCAGCGCTTCAGAATTTGCGATTTCTCTGTCAGCAGTGTCGTGCCGTCAGAGCTGAGCAGCGGTGCGGTCCCCTTGATACACGGGCCGTAGATGGCCTTGATGACTTTGAAAAAGGTTTTCATTTAATTGCGGTCCGCATACCCCCATGATTTCCTCAGCCTTTCGGATCATCCAGGCGTCCTGCATCTCCCGCAGCCGTTGCTGTAGAAGGCGGCGGCATCACAAGAAGGCTGCTTTGATGGCGTCAGTTCGAAGGTCCATATAGGCTTTTTGTAGTCCATTCTTCTCCGCGAGTAAGTTGCTGATGTTGGCGTCATCGTCGTCAAATCAATCCTGGTACTGACGGTGTGCGCGTCCGAGGGCTTCGAGGGGGTGGACTGGATGACATTTCGCCGTTGACACCATCGTGCTTCCACCTGGGCTTATTTATCTGCGGCATGCCAGTTCTCCAGTTTTATGGTTATTTGGTTTTTGAAATCAAAACAGTGAGCAGGCAGATTTAACAAAAGAATATTTAACTTATCTGGCGGTTGCTTACTTTTGGGCCTTCGTTGCGGTTTAAGTCGGGGCCTCATCTGGTAGATGATGAGGCAGCGATCCGTCCAACCATTGGCATCGCGATCGCCTTGGTTGCCAGCACGTCCTGTCGATCTCACCTCTGGACGAGAACATAGTCCAGCAGCTGCCAGCGCCGCGACCGAGGGTGTATCCACGTGGCCTGCTCCCGTGTTGGAAGGCGGAAGAAGGTGTTTGTCAGCAGGAGATGGTGTTACGCACACGTTCGCAGAAGAAGGAGGCCGTTATCGTTACAGCTACCAAGACCGTGGGGACCCAGCACTCCCTGCCAGGCAGCGTGGTCCATCCCGATGCAGGCGTTGAAGTCATCAAGGACAATTAACTTGTCCCTTTTGCCATAGTCGCCAGCAGGGCGTGCAGGTCCTCGTAGAATTTGTCCTTCGCCGCATCTCAGCTCGTCATTGGGGGAGCGTAGGCGCTGATAACGGTGTCGAACTGGTCTTCCCGAAGAGGCAGGCGGAGGCTCCTCAGGCGATCATTGATACCCTGCGGCAGACAGGGCAGACGTCCCACGATGTCGTTCCGGATGGCAAAGGCAACACCAGCGTCGCGTCGCTCTGCCTTTGGCCGGCCGCTCCAGAAGAAGGTGTAGCTGGCCCCCACCTCCTCCAGCTGACCCTGCTCAGAGAATCGGGTCTCGCTGAGAGCAGCAATGTCCACCTTGTATCGCGCCAGTTGCCGAGCGACTAGTGCGTCCACTATTCCGGCCGGTTGCTCCTAGGATTGTCTAAAAGGGAACGAACAGTCCAGGCTGCTAGTGTGAGTCGACTCACCCGAGCAGCCTGGAGGGTATGGAGAAAGGGATAGGGACGGGGGTATTGTTGTTTGTTTGTGTTTTACGACCGCGTATTTTGCGATCTGCGAGCCGAGGCCGGCTGCAGAATACGTGATAACCAGCATTTGTTTGGGCACATTTTCAAGCCCCTTCGTCCGCGAGGAGGCAAGCAGTGCTGTCCCTAAAAAGGGCTGCTCGGACATCCCAGACGGCTGCCGAACTCCACTATGGGTCACGGTTTTGTTTTAGTGGGAGAACGACCCGAGTTAGCCTGGGCCGCATACGAGGTTGCCGTCGCCCCCACCGTAGGACTTTTTGAGAGGGGGCGGTGGGAAGTTCGGGAGTCAGACATACCGGGTGTGGAGGCACACACAATACCGGAGACCCTCACCTGGACTGGCAGTTTAATTTGGTTCCATGGACCAGATAATAAGCTTGGAGAGCGTATCTGGTTTATAACTTAGGATACAGATTCGATTGACAGTGTAAAAGAAGGTTCATCCAGTCCGTAAAATTTTAATGAGATCACACCGCCTGGTAGCTGACTGTCTACATTTACATCTGTTACAACGTATTATAGGGCAAAAGTCTATAAAGTAGGCTAGCTGTAAGCAATATCAGTCAAGAGATGGAAAACGTTTAGAATTACATAAAACCTGCAACCTTATGCTACCGGCTGCATATCGGGTGAGATTGGAGGCATGTTGCAGCAAAACGCCAAGCCGTTGTTTTGGAGGCAATCAAAGTGTTCTGTGCTTCTAATTCGTCACTCAAACGGCGAGTTCTCGCCTACCCATAGAGGGTAGCATAGACTAGCGGCTTGAACTTCAGTGACTCACGCGCGCGCTAGCCCCTTGATAATAGCAAGCAAAAAAACTATGCAGCTTGGTCACTTATCCTTTGAATTTAAGCGACAACACAAAACAGGCAGAAACAGCTCAGGTTTTGACAACAAAGAGTTGTGAACGCCAGGAGTACGACAGACTGTTACCAGACAGTATCATGCCTACGTCAGAAAGTGAAGACAATTATCATTTCTTACGAAATTAGAGACCAAACTAAGCACAACCTGAACTATTTAACATACATATGCCTTCAAAATTGTTGACACTTGTAAGTCGTTGTTACGAGCATCGATATAAGAGGCTGCTAGCTACTTTAAATACACAAACCCTGCTTCCGGATAATTTTATGTAACAATATAGTTAGGGAAAACTTAATGAACTGTACGCTCTTAATATAGCATGACATCCATTACAAAGCTATAGACTACTCAAGAATAACCAAATTGGTAAGATTGCCTACACCTTTAGCACATTTATGCACTCAGGAATGAGTGCACACCGAGCTACTGAAGTCCTGAATCAAACAAACTCGGCGTGGACGGTAAAGGTCACGAATGGGCAACCAACTACCAGATGGACTAAGATTTTTAACCGGTAAAAGAAGCAGAAAAAATGCTCCTATAACCAGGTGTGCCCAGAAGCTTGAATGACATCTCTTATCCGGCATCTCACCTCAGCCATTGAATCAGAATCCCGTTCTTTATTTTGCCACCCATAATGCCTCGCGCACATGATGTTTCCATGAATTTCCAAACCCCAGCATGCCGTATTCCCCACGAAGTTTAGATTCGTAACCTGGGGCCTGATAAGAGCAGTGTGCCACCGAACTCTGGATTAATAATAAGACTACTAACATGAGCCAACACCATGCCTGATTCACAGAAAGCATCTATATCACAAACATTTCTTGCAATGGGTAATTCGGGAGGTGAAATCCAGACAAAAGGGGCGGGACGAAGGAGATCGGTCGTATGTATCCATAAGGCGCCTTTAAAAGCTGTACTCGCGCTCTCAATCGTCTCCAGTGTACCAGAAACAGAAATCTACTACCAGAGGCGGGCTTCATGCTGGACGTCCAGCTAATCCATGAGGTCCTATCCGGGGACTAGGTAGTTGTCATTCCAGAAATAACATTCATCTAATATTGCAGTTTACAGGAGGGACATCAAATAGAAACCACAGCTGAAAACCACCATCGCTCCCTGTACTGAAATTTTTTTCGACAGAAACAGTTGTTGTTTGTTCTGTTGCCGCTCCTAGCTCCGAGGATGACCTCATGTACGCATTCGAAAGCTCGATCGGCTATCTTCTTATTCCCTAATTACACCTACACTTGGAATGCGAAAATTCACGTCAATTTGTGAAATATTATGGGCGATGAGCTTCGGATAGCTCGCACCTGGGGATATTTGCCCCACGAGCCACTATGTGTTTTTGCAAAATATGTCTAAGAGGGATTAACGTCGCGGTAATTGAGATATAAAGTCTCCAATGACACGGATACAGACAGAGAAGTTGTGAGGCAATTTATCGAGCACTGATCGCTGACTACCACCGGCGTCTACGGAAATACAGGGCTGTGATAGAGCAGAATAGAAAGCCGTGTCCGCATTCTCGGTGATTCCATTACTGAGGACCTTGGTAAGACAATCTCTGCTCTGGTACATCACAGAAAAGCCAATAAGCGATAGCTATCGGAACAGAAACAGACGAAGTTAAAACTATTGGCGGATGGACGCCTAACCGATAGATTATGGCTCACCCGTCCCGTTCTGTCTTTGGGCTCAATCTCAAGTCCCGCCAGCAGCCGCGCAGCGGCTAGTAGTATAGGAAGATGACCACTGTCAGCCTCCCATGTCATCTAAGTTGCACCCATCCGAAACAGGATGCTCGAACAAGGCTCAAAACCTCTCACTTAAGCAGCTAAGAGGCTACGGCATGATACTTGTTTTTAGACAGCTGATGCCGACTTCATTGTAGCGCTGGAAACTTGTGAGAGCTGAAACAACAGACAACGAGAAACACTCCGTTCGACGCGTCACCTCCTTGCTCATGGTGCATAAACCGAATCAATGTTCCTAGAGGTGAGTCCAAAGCTATGAAAGAACTAAGTATGTACAAACAAATTATCACTCTGACCACCAATAAGAGACGATCAACTGTCGTAATGAAGCGAGAAGACTACAATGAGAAGGGCAAAGGAGTACTCGATGACAGAGAATTATACAGACTACTACAGGACTCGCGAGCCAAAACAGTAGCAAGTCGATTGAATAAATTACTCAGGTACGTCAGGCGCCAAAATGTGATCACAGAGAACAAACGGCGACAAATGACTCCATCGTACACTGATCTCGCTCGACACTATGGTCTGCCAAAGATCCATAAACCAGAAGTTCCACTGCAGCGAAGCGCTGCCCTAAAAGGCAGCTCCACCCACCTATAAACTGAAGTTCGTCCAACGCCATTCAGCCGCCACACTCCGAACAGCCGCCCAATTCCTTGTAGACTTCCAATGTCGTATGATTCAATCGGATGAAATCATGGTCTCTTTCGACGTGACGCCGAGTTTGGCGCAAGAAGTTTTGCGTAGGACAGTTGATGACTCAAACGACGCAAATCAGAAACCGCTCAAAGTTGAGCACCTCAAGAGCCTATTCGAAGTTTACCAAAAGACCTATTGCACCTTTGCGGGAGAAATCTATGAGCTGATCACGTGAACTTTAAGTGCCTCCCCAGTCTCCGGTTGAATGAAAAAATTGGTCCTACAAGAGCTCGAAAATGCCTTCACGCAGCAAGCACAGATATTTTGGCGCCAATACGTTAACGCCACTTTTGTTATCGTCAGGAAAAACATGCTACACAATTTGCATACCCTTATCAACTCAAGCTTTTCAGACATAAAATTAAGGAGAGAAGAACAAAAGGAGGAACAGCTGCCCATCCTTGGTGTGCTCGACAGGCGAAGTTTCAACGACAAATTTGAAACAACGATCTACAGGAAGGCTACACGGTTTCTCCGTTGTCACAGCAACCATCCAGTGCCCCACAAACGAACTTAAAAACATTTTTCAAACAGACCTAGACGCATTGCAACAACCCCGAAAAAAAAGCACAAGATCAGTTATCTTAACGACCAATTTATGTGGATCAACTATCAGAATTAGTTCATGAGTCGATGCCTACGTATTTCCCTTGGACGACCCCAACCGAAACAGCACCTATAGTATGACGCGTTGCCATAAATCACGGTCATGTCCGAGGCAACTGAATGCTGCGGGATTGACGGAATTGCACACCGGCCTAAAGCTACCGCGCGCAGCGGGAGTCGATAAAATGAAGGACTGATTAAGTCCCGGTGAGCATTTTAGTTTAGTGTATCGGACCTCGCCCCTAAACAGTCATTTTTTACTATGACCAGACTGACCGCGCACACACGACCATGAGCTACCTGTGCAATGATTTCCCAAAAATGGCTGCGCAAACCTACGAAACGGGGCACAAGTTTAACTTCGCAGCCACGAAGATAATCGCCCACGACAGAACAAAAACAAGCCGTTGATTGAAGCCTGTGCATCTGATGAGAACCCAGCCAATTGATCGGGCGTCAGCACACTGAGCAGTCACCTCCCGACTGGTCTTGCTGAAGTTTAAATGGCACCTAACCCTAATAACGGGCGTTCGCTTTGTTGTCGTTTGCAGCTCTGACGATGGACCCCTGTACGAGTTCGGAAGCTCAGACGAATACCTAAATAGTTCCAGCGATCGCACGGTCTTCTTCCTCCCTACATGCACCTCGAATGAGAAGATTGGCTTCAACTCATTAATTTCCTTTCATAACTAGCAAAGTCAAGCGTGGCTAACCATACGAGGGCAAGAACCGCTTAAGTAAGTCTTATTTTTCCATGTTGGCGATTTTTGTTACAGAAACCGCTTAAACAAGAACGAGCACACTCGGAGAGCCAAAATGTTGCCTCGTCAAACACGTGCGTAGGAATTGCGAACAGAGCATTGAAAATAATATCTCATACCGGAAGCTCGAGGTAAATTTTCTCATACGCGAATATTTCAGTTAGGTACAGAATCGCAAAATAGAATTCTAACAATCGTAATAGAATCGACTTAAGTTTGAGTTACTCAATTTTACAGGTTATTACTGCAAGGCATTTTGCTCCTCGCTCCAAGTCTTCAAAAAATGCGATAAAACCACATACCTCGGGACCAGATCATGTATCAACAACAGTGCGCCATGACATCAGTTGACGATGCACCGGGTACGTTAAAACAATCCGCCACCTTAAGTGCCGTTTAAAAAGTGCCAACCGCAGTCAAGGAACATATAAGATTCTCAAACATATAAGCGGCACGATCGTGGAAGGGAGCCTACTCTCTGAGACAAGGCGCGTCCCTGCTGTCAAGTTGAAACAAAACGGGCATGTCTGGTACCAACATCGACACATAAGTCCCGGCTACCTTCGAAAGAAGCTCTTGTGAGAGGTTATTTAAATATCCACCGCCTGCAAAATTAACTAAAGGGACCGACTGATTTGATATTTTTCGGGTTCTGTTTCTGTGGCATGTTTTAAGTATCCTGTCTGAAAACATAGTTTTATGGTCGGTAAGCAAGAGCAAGCGCAGTACTAGAGGTGTGGAAAAGGGGGGGGAATGTACCGATGATAACGGCAATTCTTCAGAGCACATAGTTATAAAGGGGGTAATAAGTCGTAGAATACTCTGACATTATGATGCGAACGAAGAGTCGGCACGCAGCCACCAAACACATAGCAGGGCGCATACATCTTGCCAGCGTTCGGTGCACAGAGAAGTATACAAGTCCTAGATGAGATGAGGTGGCTGGGGGGGGGGGGGGGGGTGGAGAAGGGGAAGAGGAAACGAGGGATCATAGATTTCGAAAGTAAAGAAATAACCTGACCGCTGTTAAGACGCCTTGTTGCTGGGCAGAAGAGAAAGGCATTTAGCAAGACTGTCCAGATCGAGGACGTCAGGCCTGCGTTGTCTTTTTCTGCGGGATTTGCGATCTTGGCCAGCCCTGTTTAGTGTTAAAGGAGGACAAGGTACTGACAATGCATCAAGTGCTGATGGCTCCTGTTCAACTGTGTGCAAGGGGGGTGCAGAGGTGGAAGCACCCAGACTCCAGGCGCCGGAAGTCGTTGTTGAGATGGATGAGGCCTCGGTGAGGGATGGCCAAAATTCGGCTGCACAAACGTAACCAACTTGCCTGTTTGCTCCAGTGCCAGCGCGTTCAGGGAAACTGGCAATACGATGACTGTCTACGACGGCGGCAGCGCCGACTTTAGACACCTATAACGATAAAAAGTGGGAACTCTTCGCGAGACTGTACATAAAAGACCATGGTAGATGGTATGATCAATCCTCAGTTAAACAAGAAAGTGAGCTGAGAGTACCAAGTAGGCAATAATAATGACTTCTATCATACAGACTTGGCAGTCTATCTGTGACTTAGTCTAGTGCCGATGGTTCCATCAGATTGAGTTCGTGTAGGCCGAGTCCCACCTAGTTAGCTGCTTAGTCGCCATCAAGTAGCAGCGCAGCATCGTGCAAATGACATACCGATGTCGGATTCAGGCTTCACATAGGAAAACCAAGGCGATTGTGAAAACGAAAGATCCACTGGGGCAAGCGATGCTGATCAAAGGGAATAAGGTCAGATAAAAACACATTAACGGCCGAAACGGGAGAAAAAACGGGTCACTCAATCGTTCTTCCCTTTCCGGAAAGGGAGGTTGAATATCTAGGTGTTCTCGGATTGAAACTGGCCGTAGACGTTATTTATCATCTGCCTCATCAGTTTACCGCCGTTATCGACCCTCATATGTCGGTGTTTAACCGGGGATGGAGAAAAGGGAAAATATCAAAAAGAGCAAGACCTCGTCCGTCAAAAACGCAGGTGACTCTTGGAAATTGGGTGTTCGCAGCTGAAGATCGTCGGACTTTCGATATCCGCTGCCACCGACTATTATGCGTGAGAGGGAATGGTCCTAACCACCGAAGCCGGTTATATTAGGCATGTGCAGTCATAATAAGTAATCAAGAAAGATATATACTCAAAAAATTCGGGAAGTCAGACTTTCTGTAACGAAAGGCTTTCCTTTCCAAATATTGGGCATTTCAGTGAACAGAATCAAAATGCTGTGAATGAAACAACGATACCAAAGTTCTAATAATACACCCAATGCTACAGGCACAAGATGCCCCCATCAGATAAGGCTGGACAATACAATTGCAAAAGATGTTGAAAAGGTTTTGAACAAATGGTTGGTTATAATGTCAATCACACACATGAACGGGTTAGCTTAAATTAAACAAGCAGTTTTCAACTCACTGTGGCGAATGAAAGATGGAAACGAGATTTATCTGATTGGACATCAGAAGTTTGACAAAGTGGGACAAAGTCTTCGTCTGTTGGCACTTCGGTTAGATTGGCATGAGCCACCAGCCTGCAGCCAAGAGCTGTAAAAAAGATCAGAGCGAAGCAATCAAATGAGCACATCAGGGGAATTCTCAACAGCTGCTGTCCAGGTATTCATATAATTAGTCAATAAAAACGATCGCTGGACTGAATGGCGGGCAGAAGATGGTGCGATCGCTGGAACAAGAAATTTATTGGTCTGAATTTTCGAAGTCTCACTCGAACCCATTATCAGAAACAGTCGCGGAAAAAGGGGGGAGGGTGGGACAGCTACAGTTGTGAAAGCCGACAAACGGGATCTGATACACTATCTAATTGGAACCTAACGATTCCATTAGTTTCAAAACTCACCATGCACGACACGGTCATGGTCGATGGTGTAACTAATTTACGTTCAAGAGAGAAATCACCTCAATAGACCCAGACCTTTATTAGATAATACAACACAGAAGATATAAAAAGTAAAGGACTGTCACTGTACGCCTTTATCGATCGTGTATGTACAGGCCACTTAATTTTTGGACTGATCTATAAGTACACACATCAGAAATAATACCATGGCATAATGAGTTCTAAGAAAACGAGGAACCATCAAAAATCCAATTTAAAAATGGACCGAAACAATGCCATCAAGTAAGTGGGAGACATAATCAAGACATGGAGGGAAGATTTAGAACCAATAACGAACACACGAGTTCCGTAAACTCGAGGCACATAGGGTAAGCGAAATGTATGCAGTGATGGGCTTGAGCTATGACAGATCACTAAGGTGACCAAGCTCGTAACGCTCCACGTGTTGAAAGTTGGTAAGTGGAATAAGAAGTAACGACACCTGTTTCGTAGCTTCAGGTAGGTTGGTGTTACGCAACTAATGGACCAGGTAGTACGCAAAATCTTAAAGTGCGCAAGCATGCCAGATAAATCGTGTTTGAAGACAGAAAAGGTGGCGAGGTCAGATCGTAAACCTGAACACTAACCATGCTGAACGATCTGCCTTTACAGTGGGCACAAATAACAGGTCAATTTACTGTTAACTGGAAAGTTCGAACCGAACAGAGGAGCCATTTCTGATTGATTTACTGTAGTCAGTCAGCCCAAACTAAAACCGCTGACCGGAGGATTAGAGGTTGGAAAATGGACGAGACAGGCACTACCGGCTAAGAAACAAACTAACGCGCTGTTGACTATCAGAGGGAATACTTCAAGCCAAGATAATGTGTTCGTCCATCTAACTTCTGTCAAGGATAGTGGGAAAAAACGATTCGGAGGGACTTACGGAGGGTGGGAATTCTATTCTCTGCCTCTTCCTTTGCAAGCGTCAGAAGCTGTTCTTTATGCAGCTGCTGCTCGCGCTTTCGAGAACGAGCTAGAAGCAAGTTCGACATCTCGTCTAATGTCTTTTGACTGACAGTTGGGGGCTGCAAATCCAACTCAACAAAATAGAATGGACGACCAATAGGCAAGTGACTCAGGTATCGGTACCTCCTTCGAAGATCCTGGAAGAATCAAATAATTATGGAAATAGATTAATTCATAAAACTTGGCGGACGCCAAACTTACTATTAAGTAGCTGAGAAAATGATTCAGCAGTATAGTTTTGTTTTCCCGAATATAAGATGCCAGCTTTATGATGTGGATACGACGAAAGTAGGGCTGATAATGGTGAAGTGAGGTTCTATATATGGTCGAAGAATCCCTTAGATGGAGAAACGTTCATCGTGGCTAACTTGAGTTGGACGAAACGCTGGAAAGCTTAAAGATAAATTGGGATTGACAGCGGGTGGACTTGCCATCTAACAAGCTATCCGCTGGAGGGCTGCAGCTGCCATAATATCGGATTCGATTCAACGACATCAAACCTGCCGCCTCTTTCACTAGCGTCACGAAGCTGCACAATTCATGAGCAGTGAGTATATTTGACAAAGCCGCACAGTAACTCACAACCCACAAAAGTGGGCGCCAGCCGACTTGAAATAAGTTTTTGAAGTATATAAAGAACATACCCGGAAAATGGCTAAAATACGAACATTGATATCACCAATTGTACTATTACATGCGCCGGTTTTACAGCTTTGCTAGTCCAAGGTATCGAGAACCAATGGGGTCCATAATCTGCGATCACCAGCTAGGACCTTTGCAAACTAGTAGTTCATCAACCAAAATTAATAACAATTAGGATATTAATTGCTTCAGACCCGACTAGACCAAAGCGAGTCAAGCCATTAGTTAATCACCGCGACGGTGACGCCAGTTTGAACTGAAATTCGAGGGATTAAGTTAAGGACGAGTGCCTTTGAGTGTCGGCGGGGCTTCTAACCCTAACCATTTAAGAATGTGTCATGTACATTACCAACAGCAGATCAGCCGTAGTTTCAGTGGGGTGTGATTTATAAACCACACTATTAACTGAAATGGCCAATTTCAAACAAATAAATCTTCCTCAAGCAATAAAGATATGGTCGTCAAGTTTCGCAAAGTTTAAGGGATTTGACCGTAGTTTGTACTTTTTAGTTGTTACGGCTGCGATCATGCCTGATCCAGGCGACCTCAATGATGTCACGGATTGCGCCCCTCCGCGCATGACGATCGGCGACAGCAGACTTGGACAGCTCAATCCATTCTCTTTGCCAACGAAGGAGGTCAAATACCGAAGGTTCAAAAAAAACCTTAATGTCCTCACGGACTATTTAGAGCCGGGTTTAAAGCTGACGCCCTCATCGATGCCTCCAATTGGGTAGCGGTGCCGGATCGAGGGCAGTAACACTAAGCTCGTGAGATGGGCGACGAAGAAGGCGCCAAACTACATCGGTCGTCGTTTTTAGGTGGCTTGGAATATCCTCGCGATGTTTTCGCAGCGAGTGCGAACTGTCTCATTTAAAACGAAGTCTATGTATTTCAATCGAAGGATGTTCTTCAAAAAGTGATGAAATACCTCCAATTTTCGCTCATCTTTCACGCGCATAGCCCAGCATTCAGAGCCACAGTGAAGGACAGACCGGACGGATGCATAGTACACGCCAATCTTCGTGGCGATAGAAATGTCGCGTTGGGTCCAGAAGCCCTTTATAAAACGTAAGAAAACCCGACGAGCAGCATCGATTCGGGAGACAATGTCATCCTTACTCTGTCTATTCGACAGCAACCCCACCCCGAGGTATCCGAGACTGTATACCTGTTCAAGTTGACAGCCATCAATCTCGAGAGGTGCCTTCCCCTGAACAGGTATTCCCATCGTTTATGGACAAACCGACAGATTTAGCAACCTCATTCATCCATTACACCACAGACAGCAGCTCATAGCCTGAAGCTAGTACGGCGAGATCATCGGTGTAGTCGACATCAGTAAGTTGGCGTCCGGATGCAAGCTGAACGCCATCCTCTTCATGTAGGGCCTTCTTAAGAATCTAGTCAACATCGTAGTTGAACAGAATGGGCGACAAGATTCAACCTTGCCGAGAGCCAGACCGAATACCGAATGGTTGTGAAGGATTGTTACGGACCAAAACTCCCGAAGTGGTTGAGCTGTAATACGCCTTGAGCATAGCGACGATTTTCGATGGTATACCATCTAGTGCCATTATCTGCCATAAGGATTAACTATGGACGAAATCGAACGCGGCGACAAAGTCCCCAAAGCAGACGGCCGTCTGTCGTTGGTAACTATGGCAGAATTCAAGAATGCGCCTCATAAACAGAAATGTCTGCTTTCTGAGGCACTTTGCGGTGATACCGAAGAGACCTCTAGAGCTGACACATGTAGTGGCGGTCAAGGTACTTCTGACAAAATTCATTCAGTAAAACAGAGGAAGTGTGTGAAGTCCTTTAGCAGTATCACAATTCCCGCAATGTGCAAATCAAAACGAATTGGAAGGAAGCCGTGACAACTATGCCATCAAGGAGAACCGCGTTTAACGAAATAATTTCCAATCAGGGAGATATCGGTAATAGGCTAGGTCGGAGATGGGAAGACCCCAACCAGCTTGCGCACACGTAGTAGTGCAGATGGAACTAAATCTGTCATACTGGTTAAAGGGTAGGGTTCCATAGGATACCAATTCTGACGACAAAGTGAGAAAACATTCACGGTACAGTTCAAACTTTAGTTCACGTGAGTTTTTAAGATGCTTAGATTACTCTGATTTTCGGGAAGACTACTACCAAGAAACTCCTGTTCAGTCGAAAGCTGCAGATAAAATAGAGACAGTCGCCATCTATTGGAAAATGTCAGTTTTACGATTCAATGGAGGCGGACAACCATAACATCGAAAAGCACCTTAGTGCTTCCTCATCCTTGTTTCAAAAGGAGTAGCATCACTTAGACAGACCGCTCCGTAGGAAGGGCACTTTACTTAACTTCCATACTTAAAGGGGATAGAAGGACTCTCCTCTGATCTTCTGACAACCGAATGATCCCATAAAGCAGTTTAAAATCGCACTTTTAAATCTAAGCTAACAGCCCGTCCGCATAGAGTCCAGATAAAATTGTAGTCAAATCAGTATTCAAAAAGGGCTCGATTCAAGGGGGGAGGGACGTGCTCCTTTAAAGAAGTTTTCGGTTTCATTCGGCAATATGCGGAAAAACGGCCTAATTAGTAGTAAATGTCAAATAAATTTTCAGAAAAAACTTATTTTATAGAAACGACCAGAGCAAAGTCTGAAACGTAAAACTGAGTATAGGTAGACTAAAAACAGAAGACGCGGCTGAAGGGAAAGTTAAAGATAATGGCGAAGAAGCAGATGCTTACGTGATTCATCGAGTAGCGCTCAATTTGTACAACGGTGCCCGAAATACGTAGCGGCAGCTCACGGTCCTTATAATCAGTTATCAGGCAACGCCAATTCACACTGTGGAGGTATATATCTAGTCCATTTACGTCTAAACCAAATGAATGATAAGTGGCGAGGAAACCTTCGTAGTATGTGTACACACGTTCAGACTCAGAAACATTGAGAGAAGTTTTAGGTGTGTGAGCATCTCGGTTGGTTAATTCAACAGAATTCAGTTCTTTCAGAAGTTCGCAGAGAAGAGCCTCAACGTAAGGAATCATGCAGCTGAGTTCATCATCTGAAGTGCACTCGGCTAGGTAAGTTTCCAGGCAACATTGCTCCCTTTGGAGGAGATTTCTGATGTCAACCGAAGTGGCAACGGCCACTCGGGAAAAAAATGAGGAGGCGGCATCAGCATTCGGTATGGGGATATACGTAGAGTTTTCCGAAAAACTCAAAGGGAACATAATGTTCTTATGGCGTTTCATGAGTACCAATTCGCACGTCTGGCCAACCAGAGGCAGGCTCACAGGGCGCATAAGTACCCTAAACACTTGATTACTAGGGAATGGTCATCGTACCTTTTAAGCTCGCTACACCGTAGGTAGACACCACAAACGGCACATTTTCTCGATAGAAGGTCATTATCATACGTAATGAACCGGTAAATACAGGGCCAACAGTAAATGTGGCCACACGGACCCATCCGGGGAGCTACCGGGGGATACAAACATATCGGGCAGTTGGTGGGTTCGGTATGAAAGTACCGAACTTCGGCAACGTCATTCCACTGGATTACCTCATCCGAAGACTGGAGATGCCTTATCACATCTGTTCCTGGGTAGACTAGAACCTGACACCTAAAAGGTGAGGAAAGTACGGGAACGAACTTGGCTGTGACGAAATCACAATCAGCGTCCACATAATCAAATGAGTTTCCATTACGAGTTGTGCTGCCCTGAGTAACCTCGAAGTCCCGGAAATCAAGTGTGGCGGACGTGCTATATGATGGGAGCCTTTCGCGCACCTTCCCTGGGCGACGGCCAGGATGCCGACGAACGGCGTCGAAGCTTCGGGCAGAGGGCGCAGAATTTTGCACGGGATAGTGGTTGCCTTCTAATAAATCATTAACATAAAACAAAACTGTTACTCCTGTTTCTTGTGATTACAGACGAACTCTCCGCTAGCAGGCCTGCGGACGCGTTTCTTTCCATCACGAACTTCCCGAACCGACCAGGATATTAATGTATTTAAGTGCGGCTTGATGACCAGAAGAACCATTTTAGAGCGCCATTTCACTCATAAAATAAATATTTTGGTTGTTGTATAAAGGCTGCTTGGGTAAATCTGGTGCCACGAAAGAGCTTAGGGTGGATAAGTGCCACTACGGGCGCTACGGCAAAAACCGCAAAATGGCTGTCAGCCAATCAAGAAGCACATTAACGAAACTAACGCCTTCAACGTCCAAGGTTATGTGTTACTTAAAACAACGCTAAAGCCACACATGTGCCTTAAATTTTGGGGGTTATTTTCTTGCCAGAATTCCATTATATCTGTTAAAATTCCAGAACGACAAAATTTAAATTCTGTAGTCCTTAGTTGAAGGTTGTGTGCGCTGACTTATGATGAATTGGCACCATTACGCATAGATCGCCGGGGTTAGAAAGGCATCAAACATGTTAAACACCTATGAAAAAAATTTAAAAAGTTGAAGCAAAATGCAACCGCTAACAGAGTTGAAGATGAAGAGATTATTAACAAGGGAATGAAATGGGTTAATGAAAAAGGAATAAATGGTAGCACAGAGGAAATCGTGCAAAAACATCGAGGGACATATTTAAATTCGTAATGGAAACGCAATAAGCTCAAAAATACTAATAAAAGCCAACTCAAGATGAAAACGAAAAGGAGTACTAAAAAATTCTGGAATTGACATCAAATAGTATAAAACACACAGATATACTTCCAAGAATGGAGGCGAATATGAGAAGTCCAGGTTCTTATTGCAAAGTTCGTCTAAATAACCTAAATCTCTATCCTCTGAGTTATAGGCAGTTGCGCGGAGACTTGATACAAACCTTCCGTGTCGTGCGTGGCATGGATTGCGCCCTCCTATGTGATGACTTTTTCCAACTTGCCACTACGAAAAATCTCCGAGGTCATCCATTCAAACTAAGTGTGTCCCAAGTAAGATTGGATAGTAAGGAAGTATTTTTTCACCAACCATGTCGTGGAACCGTGGAATAACCTACCATGTCCCAGTCTGTGTATACATTCAATTATCGGCTTGACATACATATTTTACAGCACCACGAAGACTATGTGACAACTTAACCTAAACAATATCAGTGTACCACGTAAATCTGCCTGCATTCACTTGACTGTTACTTCTTTAATTTGTTTCTTATTCTTGCTACTTTTATGTAACAAATAGGGATTTCAAAGGCGTTAGCCTATTTTTCCTCAAATACACTGAACTGAACTGAATATAAACGCGCGATTACTTGGATAATACGTACATTCGTCTGATATTTCGATCTTGCCCAGGTGGCCATCATCAAAGACGGTAAACATGCAACAACAAATAAGCGGTTTTATAGTCTAAAAAAAGAGGAAGGGGGTTGGGGTGTAGAGGGTTAGGATGAGGGGTTGGTGTTCGTGATTGGGTAGAGTCCTCGCCGTGTCACGGCATCGTGAGAGCGTCGTGACGGCGTTCGTTCTTGGCTGGGAACGGGGCCACTCCTGTTGGATGCGCCAACGAAGCGCGTGATAACAGGGTGGGGGGTTATCTCGATAGTCTTTTGATGGATTTGGTGTCAGGCATCCAGGCCTTCAGCAGTTCCCGCACCGTCTTATTGCTGGTTCACGCATCCCCCACGTGCTCGCAAAGTTAACTTAGTGGCCTTCCTCCAGGGTGCGGGTAGTGACCTGAGATAATGGGCCACCTATCCGCATTGCCCATTTGTGCTCCTTTATTCGCGAGCTATGTCGTCCTTAGTTCTATCCTGGCACCCTCTACCATATATAAAGGACGTGACAGAAGCGAAGGAACGTAGCACTGCAGAACTCAGCATGAGTATAGCTCATAGTCTGACAGCAACCATGCGCAACCTAATCATGCAAATTAAGAACCGACTAGACGTAGATAAGTGATCTGGTTTCGTTTATCAACTACCATGTTATAACTTATATAGTCATTATAGAGTAAAAACCGGATGTCGACTTAGTTGGTGAACAATGGAGCATAAATGGGTAGTGCGGAGAAACAACCCACTTCCTCAGAGCGATACCCACACCCTGGAGGAAGGCCACGAAGTTAACTTCCCGATCACACGGGTAATGGCGTGAGCCAAAAATAAGACGGAGCGGGAGCTGCTGAAGCCTTGGATGTCTGAAAAAAACTCTATCAGCAGACACGTCAACATGTCGCCTTTTAGCACACAATTCCTTTGCGCAACCAAGAGGAGCGGCCCAGTTCCTAGAAAAGACATGGCGTGGACTTGGCTCTATTACGAACACCATTTGATCACCTTCACCCTCCCCTCACCCACGATCCCTACCCTCTTCGGCTGTATTAGACTAAAAAACCGCTTATTTGTTTATGCATGCCTACAGCCTCCTGTGCGAGACCGAAAGCTCAGACCAATGTTCGTATTGCCCTAGGATCGCGCGTTTATCTTCTATGCAGAGTTAGTACCTCCAAGGATCGTTATAAATGCTTTGTAGCGTTATACATAAAGAAGCACCAATATTTAGAATTTATATTTGGTTAGCGCCGGGAAGGAACTGTCGAAACAAACATAAGTAATGAAAAAAAATGATGACAATGTGTGCAGATAAAATGTACAAATATTTAATAATGTAGACAGAACTTGTCCTATAGTTAGCAATGTTTGGAAATTAATTGTGAACTAGAAAATAGGCAGTGAAATGGAGACAGAGTTCAATTGGCCTCCATTTTCGAATATAGGGTAGGAGAAAAAAATTCTTATGAAAATAAGGTAAGAGGGTAGAGAAGGCTAATACTGCACTTACATTGCAGAAGGAGATAATGAAGTGTTCAATTCAATTCAATTTTTGAGGGAAATAGGCATAGGCCTTTGAGTACCCTATTTGCAACATGAAATTAAATGCGGTATACAAAGAAACCAGGTGGGTTGCAAAAGTTCAAAAGCGATCATAAAAGATGACAAGTGGTGCGTGAGTCTCGAGGGTTAAGCTAAATTCTTCATCGCTACGGCTCCTGTTGGAACATAAAAATGTAAAGGTTCCTTTTGAAGCTTTCCATCGATGGTGATATCAAAACGTCTTCACGGAGGGCATTCCATGGTTTAACCACTCTGACAGAGAATGAGAACTTGCGCACATCCAGTCTCGCCTGCTGGACACGCAGTTTCAATGGGTGACCTCGGAGATGGGTCATGGCGGCAAATTCAAAGAAGTCCGAAAATTCCAGGCAACAATCCAATCCCTTCAAAATGCAGAATGTCTGCAGGAGATCACCACGCATTTGCCTATAACACAAAGAGAACAGATTAAGATTCGTTAGGCAGGTTGGATATGGCAAGGAACTTTGACTCCTAACCACTTTGGAGACTCTCCTCTGTACTCTTTCGAGGAAGTTATGACCTTGAACTGTCCAGGGTCGCCAGGCTTGTACAGCATATTCCAAATGCAGCCTAACGAATACGTCAAAAGTTTTAGCAAATAGATTTTTATCGAAATCCAAAAAGGCGCTCTTCGCCACACACGATCAGTGAGAGGAAGGTTTTAAGGTGGTGGTCGTCTCACACCAAGGTCCTTTTGGGTTTCCACCTCTTGTAAGGCCTCACGATTGAGAAAGTAGCTTCTACTGTTCGCAGATACAGATGGTTTGCCTAAGCGAAGGATTGTACACTTGTCCACATTGAACCGCAAAAGCCAATGATTCAACCGCTCCTACAACCGATTTAAGTTGATCTGTAGTTTATCTTCATCGGCAGGGTTCTGAAGTACATTCCAGATTTGTATGTCATCGGCAAGCATTGCTGCTTCACAGTCCAGATCCCTGACACAATCGTCCACGTATATTAGGAACAGTATTGGCCCTAAAACTGAACCCTGACGAACCTCACTCTCGACCGCAGCAGCACTTGACCTCTCTTGGCCGATGCAAACAACCTGGTACTGACCCACGAGGAAGTTTCGATCCACATGAGAAGGTTACTTCTGATTCCAATTCTTTCTAGCTTGTACAACAGTCTCTAGTGCGGCACAGTGTCGAAGGCCTTTTGAAAGTCAATGAAGGCGATGTGAACTACGTGCCTATCTTCAAGTGCTTGGGTCCACCTCTGGAGCGCTGGCAGCAAATTTTTTGTGCAGTATCTTCCTTTTCTGAACCCATGTTGACAAGTTGATAACAAAGTACGAGTCTCCAGGAATTTCAACAATTCGCTCTTGATGATCCATTCCATAACCTTGCCAAGGATGCATGTCAAGCTTATGGGTCTGTAGTTTGTCACTGACGCCTGGCTACCGCTTTTGTATAAGGGAGTAATATGTGCCAAGGGCTTCCAATCGATAGGAAGTGTCCCGGAGTCAAATGACTTTTGAAAGAGCACTGACAAAGGTGAGGAAAGCTTATTGGTGAGTTCTTTCAGACGTTTGGGTGGAAGCTCGTATGGTCCTGGGGATTTCAACTATTTCAGTTCCTTTAAATCCCTTCGGATCAGAAATTCTGAGAATAATATGTGGCTTATGCTTGCATTCGGTAGGTTATTCGCTGAGAGACGAAGGAACCTTGCGTCGCTTGTGTAGACTGAGCGGTAAAACTATGAAAAGTACTCGGCTTTGTCCCTGTTTTCGGAAATTTCGACGCCCATGACAGTCTCAATCATCAGGATTTGATGCTTATTCCTCGTACGTCTGCGGAGGTAACTGTAGACTTACTTTGGATTCTGCGTTGCCTTTTGCAGCAAATTCCTCGAATTCTCGTTGCGTTATAAGGATAAGGTTTCTCAGTTTGTTTTTCTTTGTTTTATACTTATTAAAATGTGCGACTTGATAAGACTCACAGTATTTTCTCCAAAATGTGTGCTTCCTGTTTATTTCCCTTTTAGGTTTCTGTCTAACCACCCAGGAGGTTTGCTCTGACGGACACTCGTAAGTGGGCAGTGGTTGTCCGTGAGTTGCCGAAGAAAATTCCGGAAGAACTCCCAATCTTCGTTCACAGTGCTCGAAAACATTGAGGTCCAGTGGAGGTCTGTTAAATCTGCTCACATCTGATGAAAATTTCCTCGCAAACGTTGTGCCGTTTCTCCTCTATAGCAGGCGCAACGGAGAATAAGGAGTAGTCCCACATAAGCACCCCATGCTCACTTTGACCGAGCGGAGGCATTGAAATAATTTCGTCAATGCTGCCTGATGTTTTCGTGAAAACCAGGTCGAGACAATTAGCCCTTTGTACTTGACGAGTTCTGGTGGAGAAGGGAACATGTTGTGTGAGGAGTGCCTTCAAGGTCTTTTGCAGGAATAGATAATCAGAAGTCGAGTTCGGGCATGATGCTTCAACAGTGCTCCAGTTAATTCCTGGTGCGATGAAGTCACACATAATCATGACATCAGGTCACCTGGAGAACTTTCTAAGCGTTCCAATAGGTGGGTGTCTGCGACTCGGTCTATCCTAGGTGGCCGATAGACAGTGAGGACATCCAGACATGGAGAGCCAAGAGCCTTGGTGGTCAACCATATGGCTTCCGTGCTGCACGCAAACTTGCTCGTCTTGTCAGACACTATTAGCATCTCTTTCACATACACAATTATTCCACCACCCAGTCGGTTTTCGATGTCCCTCCGATATATTTGGTACCTAGAAAATTCTATTTTGCTATCTCGAAAACTGCCCGAAAGCCAGGTTTCGGTTACTCCTATGACATCCGGTGATACTTCGGAAAGGCAAATTTTTCACTCATCCAGTTTTGATAAAAGGCCTAGCGCATTTGTATACAGGCACTTCAATTTTGTGCTAAACCAACTTCCTGTTGCATTTGCCAATTTTATGGGCCTTACTGCGTCTCCTCTGACGTTAATCTCATATACCTTTTCCGTTTCTTAACGAGTTTCAGTAACCCGGGTTTCGACAGTGAGAACGCTGGACGTTACGGACTCAGTTCTGACATCTCTTTGGGCAATTGGTTCCCTGATGGTTGTGGCGTTAGTAAGGTTGCGGCCATTGTCCTTAGTACAATTGGTTGGTCCAATGGCAAATTCATATTCTTTTGAACTACCTTCCCCTTGAAAATAACCAGATTGTGTTCACCAACCCTCAGTCTTGATTGAAGTTCCAAGACAAGTTCCCGGCGTTTCCGCCTTTCCGCAAGGGAGTAGTCCGGTTGAAAAACCTCTCTATGCGAGTGACGGAGATTGGTTTTTTGGATAGGATCGCCTTGATTTGGTCTTTGCTGCTCTAGCATAATTTTCAGAGGTCCCGATCGCGGCGTTCTTATGCTGTGTGCACCCGTTTTGCCGATCTGGAAGGCCTTATGAACTTTTACTTCCACGTCTGGTGGGAGCAACTGGTTTAGGACGCGAGGTCTTCGGCGACACGGTCTTCAGGTTGGACTGCAGTTGATTCCTGCAAACCCTGAATAACAAAACATTGTTGCCGATATCGGTACTCGGGATTTTCGCTTCCTCCAAAGTTCTCCTAAGGGGCATGAGAACGCCTTACAGATCTATCGTTGGCATTTAATCTACCTCTGACCATACTGTCAACTGAAGGCTTCAAGGTCTCCATCGGAGTTAATTTTGACTTTTTCTTCTGCTGTGGCGTTTCCCATTGCAGATTGCCACGCGTTTGTTTCTTGGGATTCAACTACGGTCTCGTTCGAACACCCAAGATAGCAGGATGTGATTTTTGGTTCTATTTGGTCGTCTTCCATAGGTTTCAGAGACTGTGTTCCTGTTATCCGGTCGTTCTGGGTATTTGCGTCCGAACATTGATAGTTGTTACAAATTTTAGTTTTTGGTACTTTTGGTGCTTTGGTCACTGCCTTTATAACTGTAGTATTGCTAACCGAATTTCGTCTTGTATTGTTCTCTTGGAAGAGCTCATTTTCCAGTTTTTGAACTCTCAGTAACATAAAAGAACAATATAATACAAGATTCGTCCTCGTAGCTGATGGATTTGGCTGCTTTCACGCTTTTTGCACGATTTGCTGGTCCTTGGTTGCAAGTTTGGTTCGTTCTTGATCACTAAGGCGCATGGAACAAAATCTCACGAAAAGGCATCAGTGAACTTGAGGCTTCAGCTTCTTACGATCCAGAATTGAATTCTGATGATGGTAAGTGTCCAACGAAACGGGAGCATTTTAGACTGTACATGTAAACATAAATTTACAGGTATCTTTGTCAGGTTATGGCCAGCGTAGACCAATACGCCAAAATTCCGAAAATTCTTGAAGCGGGCTTTTCTACAATGACGGTCTAAGCTGTGAGTTGTTCAACGGGTGGATATTTGACCCACACTAAAATTATGTTATATACAAATAACCATTCATTCGTTCTTAAAATGAATAAAAGTCATACGAGCTCATCTGCGGTGCCATTGAATTTAATCAAATATGAATCCAGAATTACCCAACAGGCTGAAAATAAGCCCAGGATTTTATTTCACTTATCGAAACAGCTTAAGCCATTAACGAAGATTTTAGCCACTATGAACTTAGGGCTCCGTTCCGCATAAGTAGAGAAGAATTGGGTTTCAACTTGGGAGGATAGTGTATTCTGTTCAAAACTGTCCGAAAAGTGGTGGGAAGCAGTTGGCAGCCAGATGAGTGCACATCCGGTGACGCAGATGCGACGTCCCAAGTGTAGGACAGTGGCGAGTTCATGTGTAGGTTAGCTTTGAAGTGAGTTGCAAGTTTTGACGACCGGAATTGACAGCCACTGGTGCGCACATGCAAGTAGTTGCGAGAAGTTCGGTGTCAAAACAGACACACGGAGTTGGGCCCCTGCAAACCAAATTAACAGTCGACTTAAAAACAAGGATTAAATCACAGTACCTTAGGATGATAATGGTACAGAAAAAGTCATGATGATTGCAAAAAGGGGCCGGTTCTTAGCCTCGGTATTTACTAGAGAAACTGAATTTCAGTGTCATAATGTCAACATGGTTGTTATAAACGCCGTTTTAAAGCTTGCATCTATACTCTTTCCGGCATCTGTCGTGGAAAGACAGCTGCAAATTCCCAACGAAGAAAAAACTTCGGTTCCGAATAATATACTGGCCCAGTTCTAGCGAGAGATTTGGAGAACGAACTCTCCAAACAACCAGCGCATATCGTCCTTTCGCAAGTGAAATTAAGAAGACCGCCACCCGATATAAAAAGTGGGTCTCGAACTAATGTCAAAAATAATCTGCTTGCCAACCCAATATGAAGTTTTTATAAAATAACGAAAAGTATACTTCAGAAGGCGACCATGAAGATCCTAGAGGATAACCGCTTACTCCCAAGACTCAAACACTGTTTCAGACAGAGCCACTCTAGTCTTTCCAGTTTATTGCTCTCGACCGAGATATGGAATCGCGCACTGGACGGCAATGATTGGATACACGTTGTCAAAACTTATTTAAAGAGGGCGTTCGACAGTGTCCCGCAAAATGTCAAATCCACAAAGTATCTGAAATTGAAATAAAAGAAAGGCTGCTGACATAAATCACAGATGTTCTTAAATCGAGACCGCAAACTATGTGCATCGATGCCCCGGAGTCATGCCCTACCTCCATTTTAAGTTGTGTTATATTTAGGGCCAGCGTGATTTGTAGTCTACACCAATGACTCTGTTGACAGCCTGGGTTGCGGTGTTGTCATGTTTGCTAACGATATTAGACTCTGGAGAACCCTCCGATCTGACGCAGACAGGCACGCAGTTCAAGAGGGTCTTGGCCGATTAAGCAGCTGCTTTGTTGTTGGGGGGTGTGGTCTTAAGACTTCATACCAGAAGAACCAGTGAGGAGGATAATTTCCTTCTGATACCTCTTTGGTGGGCAACCCCTTTCAAATGTTGAGAACTAGAAGGGCCTCCATGTTCTAATAACCTCCTAACTTCTTCCCATTATCTAAATGCAGCCAAACGCGCGACAGAAGTATTATTTGCTCTAAGACGAGAATTAATGCCAATTGATCAGGAACTGTTCCGTAAAATTGACGGCAATTCATTTGGTCTCCTTTGGAGTATACCCTTACAGACCTGGCTTCCATGGCTTACGAAGGATTATATACAGCAGGAACGAGCGCAGGACGGAGCTACTAAAATGATCCGAATCTTCGAAATCTGCCTTACGAAACCAGAATTGCTGAATTTGACTTGTTTCTTTTCATTTGCAGGCAACAATGTAGTGATCTCATTCAAACCTAGTGAATTTTCCGAAACTGTGAATGTGCCCGAGAGTTTGATTTCTTCTTCAAATTGGCAGGAAAGGACCATCGGCGAGGTTAACCCTTTAAACCACAGAGGAATTTGGTCCATAGGGACATCCGACGGAACACATTCACGCAAAGGTTACTTTGCATTTAAACATTTAACTGCAAACTTGATACTAATTTGCTGGGCAAGTATTGTACATATACTCAAGTTTATGTCAGTTGCGGCAGTTTGTGTCTGACTCGCGCACACCGATGGCTTTATATTTCTGAGATTAACTGCTGTAAAATTTGATTCGATTGCATTTTTAAGGTATGGATTGGGTGCTTAACGGCAATAGCCCCTCTTTCCTTAATAAAGTGACTGAAAATAGCTCAACATTATTTTGCCATACCGTTTCTGGCAAAAATATGAGTCAACCGTCGAGTACGCAGATAAATAAAGACGGTTGACAGCATAACCGTAGTTGATGTCTGCTTTATTGAGCAACTATTGCGAACCTTTAATGTGATTTTTTGGGACCGGCAGTGTACCCAAAATTATAAATATCCAATACTACGTGTGTCGGTCAGCGTCCGCGTGATCAGTGTTATCTGTGTTTTCCAGCGCTTAGGCCTTAACACAAGGCGTCGAAACTGCTACATGACTAACCCCGACGACTCGCCGTTAATGTTAGTTTTAGTGATTTCCCTACATTGGCGCACCCAGTGATCAATTACAGGCACGACTGAAAGTTCAGCAGTTGACTATGTGGAAGTTGGATAAAAATTAATTGGCGAGGATTCCTGCTACCCAGCCTGGCCTTGAGTACAAAATCGGACATCTTAAGATAACTGGTAGAAATAGTAACTGTGCGAGGAGATAATTATGATAGTTGCGACTAAAAACGTCCGTTCGATCAACCGGCATAAGCAATAGTTTCAAAGTTATATAACCTTGTGTACTCCCCTTGCACGTGAACAGCCCACATTCATGTCACAGCACCTAACAGCCATACTCTTTGGTAAACAACTGTCAGGTGAAAAATTATGGAGAATCCCATGAACACAGACACTAAGGACCTACCTCTTCCCTATAATGCTGGCTGCTCATTTGACTTGCCAGTCTCTGTTTATGAACAGCTTTACACGTTTTCCAACAACTCAGACCAATAAAATATACTCCCATGACGGACAGCGTGCTGATGGTTAAATAATGCGGAATATCTGCTAAATTATACTAATATTGTAGCCACAAAGCTTAGGGAGCATAGAAATATTTGTTTTTGGTTTTAACAAGCAACGCCCATTAATAAATGTTTAGCAATGTTCGAGTTAAACGTCTTCCAGAACTATTTTCGTAAGTCGTTAGGTCATCTTGGGCGTATTTTGGAGCGACCTAGTGAGAAACTGTTTTGATAAGAAGTATACGAGAACATCTTTTTAGACGGTTGGAAAGACCTCCGTTCGTGCTTTGGGTTTGAAGACCGTAAAAACAGGCCATAAATGTCAACGATCTGTATTAAACCTCACCGAAACATGCCCTGTCAAGATGGCTGAGTCAAACTAGGATGAATTGGACCATGGCCCAGTTCAGAGAGTTTTTCGTCCTGTATTTTTAATACAATCAATGAATAAGAGTATGAGTCTTTACAAAACAAATAGCTAAGGTACGTTCCTTGCACAGATACAGCTGTAGCAGCCGTCATACACGTAAACTTATTAAATTTATTTGTTTTCTGAGAAGAAAAATCGACTTGGTTGCCTGTTGAAAATTCAAGCAAGTCCGTCCAAACAGCATTAATTGCTCGCTGAGCACGGTGCAGTCACCCATTCTATTTGTTGCAAGATACATTGTCCTTGACAATTCA
Source organism: Schistocephalus solidus (assembly GCA_017591395.1). NCBI lineage: Eukaryota > Metazoa > Platyhelminthes > Cestoda > Diphyllobothriidea > Diphyllobothriidae > Schistocephalus > Schistocephalus solidus. The sequence goes on from WEDG01004607.1 coordinate 91,678, forward strand.
GTCTTATCTACATCGCCAATATACAGAAAGGCCTAAATACTATCGAGGCCAAGGGAGAGAAACATACGGGGGATAATGGATCATGCTCATCCGGGAGCCGCAAGGTTTGGCATGTAGTGCACATTATACCTTTATTTCATTTTCTCCAGTTTTTGTTTTATTTATATCCATGCTTTGCATTCACGAATAGCACTAAAATGAGTATGGCCTACTGCAAATACCCCAAAATACCGTTTTTTCCCCTATAATAGATTTAAAAGTCACTTTGCATCAGACAACTTACTAGTACTACATTATTTTTCTACTGAAAACAGAGTATGAAGAAGGGTTTAGTTAACTCACCTAGGAAAGAATACACTTCCATTTTAGTTTTTAAAACAGATAAAGTTCTTTGAGATCCAGATGAACCATAACCTCAACATTATCCAAGATACACTCCTGATAACCAGGAACATTGGCTTATTTGATATATAATTTAGATGTGCAAGAGAAATAAAGATTCTGGGAGTCAAGTCGCACTTCACCCTGTACCAAATTACCCCCAGGACTCGTCTGATAGAAACTGTGTGGATATTGCCCTATCGGAACAAACAACCTGTGCATTACTCACATGAAAACCAGTGAATGACCGAATGGCTTACCTGCGACTGAAGGATCACTTTACCAACCTCTCTGTCATCTTTATGTACGTACCAACGTCAGCTGCCGAACAGTGCGATAAGAAGACTTGTTTTTCGCAGCTGCAGGAGTTAGAAGAAAGACTCCCTCGCCATGATCTGTTGAGTATAACGGGGGACTGCAATGGTAGGACTGGACCCGGGGACTCGTGAAAGAGTCACATCATTTGCAGGTTTGGACTTGTCCCTCGATACGAAAACGGTGAGTGGATGCTGAATTTCGCTGATCAGAACCGAATGTTTGTCACGAACACCTGCTTCCAGCATCGCCATCAACATCTGCTGACGTGGTATTCAAACGACGATTATACCACGAATCATATTGACTACCTTCTTGTTGGGTCAAGCTTCCGCAGCTGGGCTAACGAAAGGAGATCAACGCGTGTTGCCAAAACTGGCAATGCCCACGGGACTGACCATGTTCTGGTTCGTACACGCCTGAAAGTTCACCTCTCATCTTCACCCAAAAGGCGACTTGAGAGACTCATCGATGTCACAAAAATCTGGCAACCCACCAATCCCGAGGCCCTTTACACAGAAATCCGGTCACATTTTATGACCTGAGACAGCAGGCAAGGCATTACTCAATGGTCATCACTGAAGACATCCGTCTATAGAGCAGTTGAGAAAATTCTAGGATTCACCCAGCAGCGCCGCAGTGATTGAATCAGTAAACGGACCCCGCAGTTGTCTGCCCAAATGGTTCGAGCCAGGTCCCGCAACGATGCTATCTTTCTGCAAACTCTGAAACATGACAGCAAAGTCGGCCAGAGATGGCTGGCAGAAATATTGGTCTGGAATAGTTATTTCCATGGAGCAGGCCTCAAACATGGGCACCACGCACAAACTGTGCCAAATCATCCGCCAAGTCAGTGATAAGCCCTCGACACTTAGAAACTGACTTCGCGATGTGAATGTTGGTTGTAATGCTGACAAATCAGCAAAGGTCAATCAATGACGTGAGCACTTCGAGCACCTCTTCAACTTTGATGAGCAATGAAGGCTGATTTCAACATGATAACTTAAAACCAGCCTTTTAAAATCTTTCGGGTTCTACTTCTCTTCCATAATGTTTCACCCATAACTGTGAAAACGCATTCGAAGTTATTTTATGCTTTGACTTAAAACATTTTACAAGTCCACAATTTTATATTGACTGTACATATGCAATGATAACTTACATATATAGGGTCACCCTTCAACATATACCATATACAAAAAACTAATCACACCCTCTCTCTCTTCTGCAGCTGAGTTTCATCCCTCTCCAGCCTATGCGGGGTCGTGCAACAACCCTTCCAAGGGAAGAGTTACCAATGCAATATGGAGGCTCAACAACAACAAGGCACCCGGAGAGGACGTTATTACCACAGAAATCTACAAAACCTATGCCGACACTCTGGTGCCCTGGCTCCATAAGTTGACTGATCAAGTTTGGAGAGGCGAAGTGTTCCTAATAATTGGGGTTCGGGCATCATTTTGCCTGTCTTCAAGAAGGGAGATAAGACAAAATGTGAAAACTACAGCGGCATTAGTCTCGATGACGTTGCTGCAAAGGTCCTGACTACTGTCCTTCTCAGACGGTTTCATTCTGTACGTGACTGTAGGAAGAAGCCCAGACAAGCCGGATTCCGAGCTTGCCATGGATGCGTGGACCAGATTAATTATTTATTTATTGCCAGTTTACAGGCATGGTCAAAAGGGATATACAGTAGGGGGTCGAGCTGACAGTGAAAAAGAAACTCCTGATCGTTCTTTATAGTGTTTTCACGGGAAGAAAAAACTGCAGCTTATTGAATGGATTAAAGTTCAGGACAGGGAAGTATTGACACAGATGCACGGTGTAGTACTTCTCCTTTCATTGTTGTGGATCAGGTATCCTGTACTAGCAACAGCTATGCCGGCGAACGGCTGCTCGCTGTCGACTGAGGAATAACCCGATTACGGACTGCAGAGCCAGCAATATTGCCTTCAGCATGAAGTCCGGCACCAGATTTAGTGTCCGCGGACACCATCAGAACGGAAGAGAGCTTCCAGAGAATCAGCACCCAAAATTCGTGGAAGGTGTCCTGAATGTAGAAAACTAGTGACAGCTCTCGTAAACAAAGAAAGTTTTGCTGAATTTTAATACTTCTGGGTACTTTATTCCAGATTGCTATAGCGTTTACCGAAAAAAAATTGACGGTATCTAACGGTGCAGGCCAAAGGAATAAATAAAAATACATCTCGATGCCTTGTGCGCCGAGAGTGGATGAGCTGCCTCAGGGATGTAAGGGGGTTAAAGGTAAAACTGTTTAAAAGTTTAAACAGCAAAAATAGTCCCTACTGTAATCTAGGAACCCACAACGGGTTGAGGCTTGTAAGCTCACAGCAGTGTTGGTAGGACAGGTTTCTGTGCTCTGAAGTGAAAACTCTTTTGGTAAAGAAGTGCTGGACTGATTCTATTTTCCTCCGTTCACTCGCGCGCAGAAGGCTAAATAGAAATGAACAGTATTCCAGACTAGGTCTGACATGCATTTTATAAAGACTGGTCCTAATATTGACAGTTTAAAAATTTCTGAGAATAAACCCAGTGGTTTGTCGTGCTTTCAAGACAATAAGGGCGCAGTGCTCTGACAGATTAAGACAACTAGAATATGATATGCCCAGATCCTTTATAACCCCGGGCACATTTAGGTCATGACAGTCTATGCTTAGATGAGGCTGATGGTTGTCACCACTAACCAATACGAAGCAATTGTGCCAAGAAAGCGAAAGGCGCCATGTGCGACACCACTGAGCAAAGGCTTGAAGATCATTTTTAAGAGCTCAATCACCATTTTGGCGATCAGCCGGTTTATATCGATAGGCAACTTTTAAATCATCAGCATACATAAAGGGCCTACCATACTGAAAACAATCAGGAACATCGTTCACAAAAAGGCAAAATAGAAGAGGGCCGAGTACGCTTTCCTGAATAACTCCACTCCTCACGTGCGCGGGGTTGGAGATAACATCGATAATTTTAACTCGCTGTGCACGAGCATTCAAATAGGAGAATATAAGGTTCAGAAGCTTTTTACCTATGACGAAAGAGGTAAGTTTCAGCAGGAGAAGATATTGGTCAACACGATCAAAAAGTCTTTCGTGAGGTCGAAATAAACGGTGTAGATTGCAAAACCACTATCTCTAGATTGTAGCACATGATCAAAGTAAGAGTGCTGGCTGGTGTCACGAGATCTTTTTTCGAGAAACCCATGCTGAGCCGCATTAAGAAGGTTATTCTCTGTTAGGTGACGCATCAGCTTGTCTTTAATTAAGGTCTCTAAGGTCTATGAGGCTGCTGGGAGTGTATTTATTGGCCTTAAGTCGTCGAATCATGTAGTTCGGCCGTGTTTGGGTATAGGCAGAATGTGCGATTCATTCCATAAAATAGGGAAGGTTTCACTTTCAAAAGCAAGATTTAATATCTTATAGAGGAGCGACGGAATTATATCATTTGCATTTGCCTTTAGAACGCTGACCGGGATGCCATCTGATCCAGGACTGGAAGATTGACGAGAACGCCGAATGGCTACGGTCCCGTCCTAGAGGGTAAAAGTTATGTTTTTGAGGACTTTACCGGTCCAAACCGGATGTTTGGAAAGGGCGCGACCGAAGGTTCACTAAAAGTTCTGGACAAGAACGCATTGAAGCTATCAGCCGTCAACTTAGTGTCAGCTATAGGGTTTCCAAAAGCGTCTCGAAGTACAGGGTACTGAGTTTTTCTCTGCGCTTTTACTGTGCGCGAAAAGAGTTTTGCAACATATAACGAAGGGTTTTTCGGCAAAGTTAACCTCTTCAACTAGTCGTTTTTCTTCAGAGAGCCTCTTGGCCTGTTCGAAGATTTGTTGGATCAAGGGCAAGACGGAAGTGTCATTTAGAAGATGAAAACGCCGCGAGAGTCTACGCAGTCTACGAAGGAAAGATAAAGGGAGGTAGACTTCATTCTTGACATTAATTATTTTCATACGGGGAACAAAACGAGAAATGAGTGGACCTAGAACTTGATAGAATGTATCAGTACAAACATTCACATCCAAACATAGAAAGAAGTTAGTCCAATAGTGGGAATTAAGATGTGTTAGTAATTCCCCCATATTTGCTGATCGGAAATAATGTAAAAAACTATATTTTTTAGAAAACGTTTCATCAGCCTCGATTTCTAGTGAAGGAAGAACTAAAGCATGGTCTGAACTCCCAAGTGGGTCTCAAGGTGAAACTGACAATGGCTGACAACCTCTGCAGAAAATGAGATCAAGTATGTTTGATTCTCGGGTGGGAAAATCAACTACCGGCCTCAAGCAAGTTTTCGAATTTTGCAGGACCGGAAGGTGGAAACCAATGAACTTCAGGAAGACTGAAGTCACCTGCAATCAAGCAGTACTTCAGATTTAGGTCAGCTGCGGCATGAAATGCCTGTGAGAGACGAAGATCGTAATCCTCGGTTGCGTTGGTGGGGGAGATAGACACAACCAACGAGTTAAGAGTAGTTATCTTTTAGAACTACTCGGAGCCAACAGCTCTCTTATACTGCGGTAAATTGTCGATAATCCAACGGCAGAAAAGTAAGTGGCTGCTTAATATAGATGCAGCTTCCTCCGCCACGGCCCTCGTGTCGATCGTTGCGAATATAATAATACCCTAGAATATTGAGTTCAGAGTCGGATTCACAGGGTGTTGCCCATGTCTCTGTAATTATTACAATGTCAGGGCGGTGGATGAAAACCAGAGTCTGGAGCAAAGACATCTTTTTAAGCAGAGATCTGGCATTTAAGATGAATAATTTAAGCGGGCACGTTTTTGGTTTCTGAAAAGGGACAGTTAGACTGTCATAGTGACTGCCTTCGGCCAAAGAAATGATCTTTTCACTTGAACTATTTGTCCGTTTCTTATTTGGAGATGTGCCTCGCCATTGGCCCTTCGTGGTTCCAGTTCTATTAGTAACTGTCTCATTTTCATTCGCTCTTTCAGCCCGTATTTCGGTTGAAAAAACTTCAGAATGCAGGCCCCGTAGGGTTGCTTTTCTCTGTAGCAGGAGCTGTGCCTGTGCTTCGTTTTCCAAGATGATTTTAAGAGGTCTTGGTCGAGGATTTGATTCGGGTGCTGACAGAGCCTTCCCTATTCTATATGCCTTGAGAATGTGGATGGACTCACCGTCCGTTAGCAACGTTTTGCATACAATTGAAGGAGATCCAAGTCATGTTTAACTCGCTCCTTTGGAATAATTGAAGCTGACTCCGGGACCCCTTTAATGACTACATTATGTTTTCGACTCAATCGAGGGCCCGTTTGTAACTCAGATCTTTCAGCTGAGTGAGTACTGGTAACCAATTCACTTGGCCCGATAGGTCCAGATGAGCCGGGTGTTGGGCAGGCTGGAGCCAAATCCCTGCACGAGTTGTTCTTCTTAGACCTTTTCCTCTTTGGCTTTACAAACTCGCCAACCTCTTCAACATCGCATGTTGGTGCAACGTCTACCAGCGATGTAGCAATGGGCGGTAAAGCCAGATTAGTGCTGATGCTACCCGAACTAAGTACTGGTGGAGTGGAGCAAGGACTAGATGGGGCTCCCTTCGGAAATAGCGAAAATTCCTCTGGTTTACCGGGTTCAGCAATCACGATATGTTTAATGTGAGTAGTATGTAAGCTTGAAGAGGCTACATATGAATACGAATTTTGCTTTGTGGTAGGTTTATTACGGACAGGAGCTTTTTAACAGTTGGGCAAGATATAGATTTTTTAAATTATCTATTTCTTGTCTTAGATTGCTTATTTCCTGCTCCATCCCTGAGAATTTCTGCTGGAGGCTGAAACACCCCATACAAGTTTCGTCTTCGTAAGCTACATTAGTTAAGCTTACTAAACTTTTACCCCATTTAGCGGGAGGTGAACAAATAGCAGAATAACGATATTTACAATTATTTTTCTGCTTGTCCATTAACTTGCTTAACAAGATCCCCTGCCAATTTGACCGAGTGGTTAGAGGCGCCGATAAACGGTCCTAAGCAATTTTGTGGTGCAGATTCAAAACTAGGTCGTGGGCCGATTTTTTGTGACAATAAACTTTAGGAACTTAAGTTTTGCCTACTTATGGAGGGTACAGAGCAAATGAAATCGATGTTAGAATCGCCACAAGTTTAACAGACAGTCGGTATGGATATACAGAGAATAATAATATTAAAATGTAAGAACTCAGCCTTTAGTTTGATCCCCTTCCGCGATTGAAAGCAATTGCAGGGAGCACACAGCCGGCGTGACTTTCAGAAATTAGCAAAGATCGAAGCGTTCAGTCGCAAGTTACGAACTCTGGGGAATATAAAGATAGGTACTTTAATAATTTAACAGCAGCGTGTCTTCTACACTGAGGTAGAGACCAAAGACTCGTAGGTTCGCAGGACTTGAAATTCGAAACCAATTTCAAACGACACGATGTGAATGTTGGCTGTATTGCTGACAAATCAGCCAAGGCCGATCGGTGACGTGAGCACTTCGAGCACCTCTTCAATTTTAATGAGCAACGAAGGCTGATTTCAACATTATAACTTAAAACCAGCCTTTTAAAATCTTTCGGGTTCTACTTCTCTTCCATAATGTTTCACCCATAACTGTGAAAACGCATTCGAAGTTATTTTATGCTTTGACTTAAAACATTTTACAAGTCCACAATTTTATATTGACTGTACATATGCAATGATAACTTACATATATAGGGTCACCCTTCAACATATACCATATACAAAAAACTAATCACACCCTCTCTCTCTTCTGCAGCTGAGTTTCATCCCTCTCCAGCCTATGCGGGGTCGTGCAACAACCCTTCCAAGGGAAGAGTTACCAATGCAATATGGAGGCTCAACAACAACAAGGCACCCGGAGAGGACGTAATTACCACAGAAATCTACAAGACCTATGCCGACACTCTGGTGCCCTGGCTCCATAAGTTGACTGATCAAGTATGGAAAGGCGAAGTGTTCCTAATAATTGGGGTTCGGGCATCATTTTGCCTGTCTTCAAGAAGGGAGATAAGACAAAGTGTGAAAACTACAGCGGCATTAGTCTCGATGACGTTGCTGCGAAGGTCTTCAGTATTGTCTTTCTCAGACGGTTTCAGTCTGTACGTGACTCTAGGGCGGTGTCCAACGAAGCCGGATTCTGAGCTGGGCGTGGATGCGTGAACCAGATATTCACTCTGAGGCACATTCGGAATTCCGCCATGGCTATCAACAGCCGACGGCCGTCTGCATTATTGACTTATATGCTGCGTTCGATTCCGCCCATCTTGAGTCCCCTGGAAAATAATGGAACTTGATGGTGTGCCTGCCAATATCATTGCCTTGATCAAGGCCTACTATCGCTCCTCCAGTTCGCGAGTCCTCGTCCATATGAATCTCTTCCAACCCTTCGATATCCGATCTGGCGTTCAATAAGGTTGCATTCTGTTGTACGTTTTGTTCAACTACGCCATTGACTAGATTCTGGAAAGGCCCTACACGGTTTTGATGGTAGGGAATATGCCCACGGACGCCGGTTGACTGGCCTAGATTACGCCGACGACATCGCTTTTCTAGCCTCAAGCTTTGACTATCTACTGTCTGTGGTCTCGCGGGTGAATGTGATCGCTAATTCGGTCGACTTATCCATAAACGCTGGGAAAACGAAACTGTTTAGCAGCTGCATCCCTGACCAGAAGAAGGCACCTTTTTGGGATAATGGCTGTCAACTTGGACAAGTAGACAGTTTCAAACACCTCTGGGCAAGGATGCTTCGCAATGGACAAAGTAATGGCGACGTTTTCTCCCTACTCGACGCTGTCCGCCGGGCTTTTTCGATCCTTAGAAAGTGCCCATAGGCCTGATGCGACATCTCCATCGCCACGAAGATCCGGTCATCCTCTACGGTTGCGAATACTGGGCTTTGCGCTTGGAAGATGAGCGAAGACTGGAGGTATTTGATCACCGCTGCCTGAGATCCATCCTTCGAGTGACGTACACAGACTACGTCTCAAACTAGGCAGTCCGCACTCGCTGCAACAACATAGCCAAGATATCTCAGGTCATCCAAGAAAGATGAATGAGGTGGTTTAAGCACGTTCTCCTTGGCCCGCCTCACGAGCTGAGTTCTACTGCTCTCGATCCGGCGCCGTTGCCCACTGGGAGGAGTCGAAGAGGAGGTCAACTAAAAACCTGGCTAGACACGGTTCGGCTAGATATAAAGGCGGTGCTTAGACCTTCGGTATTCGGCGTCTGTCGCTGGAGAAACGAATGGGTTGAGCTATCCAGGTCTGCTGCCGCAAATCTACTCATGGAGAAGTACAATACGTGACATCATCGAGGCCGGCTAGGTCAGACATGATCGCAGCCGTACATAGAGCAAGAAGAATCACTCCGTGGGATCCGAACCAGGTTTGGCTCTGGTTTCGCCAATCAACTGTGCCCTCAGTGAGGAGGAGAGGGTGTCATTGATTCAGCGCAAGTCTCCTCTCATTGTAATCTTATTCACGCGCAAATCACCGTATCTGCGTCATCCTGGTGTGGTGCACACGGCGGACCTCGTTGACCTTTCTGTAGTCGAATTCTATTTTTGTTTCCACAGTTGGCAGACACCTTTGCTTTCCCCGTTGCCCTAGGGCAGGCCCATTTCCCGGGCCCTAATTTATGTTTTATAGCCATTTATTTCCCAAATGTATCTGTGTGAGGGTATCTATTCATCATTTTTCTCTTTAGTATTGGTTCTGCTGATCAGGTCAAATATCCTCAAGCCATATAAGACAACGAATAGTAGCCGAATGCTTTGAAACGCATGAGTCACCTGCGAAAAGACCAGAAGCTCAAGGTATATTTACCGCAACGTCCAAAATAATACTCCAGCGCTGAATAACGCCCTTTTGCAATTGTTAGCTGAGTGGGAGAGCATTTAAAACCAAAACCGCATCTCCCATCGAAAAGTTATTTTTGTATTTTGCCTGTCCTTGTTTACATAAGTGAAGATACATTCAGTTGGATTTCTTTCCGGAAACTCGCAGTAGCAGCATTCTCTCGAGACCGCATACAAAAGAATGGTAGGCATAGCATAAACCGGGCTGGAAGTCGTGCCTCGTTATTTACGAATGACGAAAAAAATAGCCTACTAACTCACTATCCTGCCGACAATTTTGCAGCCTATGAAGCTGCATAGCGTACTTGAAGTTAGCCACGGATGCCTTCCTGTTGACTGTATTCCTCATGGGTTGCCATATCGGATTACCTTCCTTATTTGCTGGCCATCGAAGAGCGACAGCTCTCACAAGTTCTTACTCTGTCTACGCAATGTTTTTCTCCGAACATTTCTACCTTGAATCTCCTGTTCAAATGTAAGGGAATAAATTATTGCAGTAAAATACTCTTGAGCTGATAAATGAAGCTCTGTGACAAGTCTTCCGCTCGCTAGGGTCTTTTCACAGAAAACCACCTGTTCT
>WEDG01004608.1:0-23392 GCA_017591395.1 Schistocephalus solidus
ACACATTTTTAGCTGTCCATCAATTATAAAGTTTGATTAGTATTTCAAACAAAATGAGTGCGGCTGCTGCTTTATCGTTAACCAAAAGAACTTGATAAAATGTATGAAGGATATGTAGAAACGACTCAGCTGTTTTGCAGGCTTTGAAGAATCGGAATAAATTCCAACCAAGCAAAACTTTGACAACTTGTTTTATGAGGCTATTATTTGCGCACGAAGCAGTTCTGTACTCGGGTAAAATTCGTTTAAAAAATAAAATTTGCTCGAAAAATGATTTCTGATAAATTTCCACGCGTGAAGAAAATTCCAAAGACGCAGAAAGTAATTTTCCAGGTAGGGTTCCAGGGGCAACGTCGAAGACGGTAATTGTGAGGCAGTAGTGACGTCAAACTAGTCGCAGTTAAAGAGCAGATAAACCCGTTATGTTCAGTCTGGTTCGCTAGAAGGTTTGCTAGGGTTTATTTGTCGCTCGTGAAATATGCACAGTATCTCTTGATCTCTACCGCGGGGCGAATAGAAAGGATTGCCTACTGCAGGCATGCGCATTTGATGTCCGTTTCTACGAATTCCATAACCTCCCTATAGCTTAACCAGACTAACAGGCTTAAGTGGCCCAAATGCGGTTGGAATTATAAGAGCATGAAATTTCGCTCACCTTCTTGTGTCAGATATAGTGCAGGCCAACTACCAAAGGCAGTAAAAGAGATGGGAAGTCTCGTGGATAATATATTGATTCCTGTTACACGAAATGCCTTAAACGGGAAGGGTATGGAACCTTATACCTAAGAGTAATAGCTTTTTAAACAGTTTCTGTAATCACTTTACCATGCGTTACAGTGTAAGCCTTGACCCGCTGTGGCGTCGCAGATTACAGAAGGGACTATTTTTACTGTTTAAACTTCTAAACAGTCGTATATTTAACCCCCTTACATCTCTGAGGCACCTCGACCACTCTCGGCGCACCCGTCATCGATATGTATTTTTATTTCTTCCTTTAGCACGCACAGTTAGATACCGACAGTTTTGTTTCGGTAAATGCTATATCAATCTGAAATAAGCTACCTAGAAGTATCAAAATTCAGCGAAGCTATCCCTCGTTTACGCGAACTGTCACTAGTTTTCTACATTCAGGACACCTTCCAAAACTTTTGGGTGCTGACTTTGTGGAAGCTCTCTTCGATTCTGATGGCGTTCACGGACTCTGAATCCTGTGCCGGACTTAATGCTGAGGGCAATATTGCTGGCTCTGCAGACCTCAATCGGCTTATTTCTCAGTCGACAGCGAACAGCCGCTCGCCGGCATACCTGCTGGTACAGAATACCGGATCCGTAACACTGAATGGAGAAGTTCCTCACCGGGCACCTGTGTTAACGTTTCCCTGTCCTGCACTTTAATTACTCAATAAGCTGCAGTTTTTTTCTCATGAAAACACCTGAAACAATGATCAGGAGTTTTTTTCACTGTCAGCTTGACCCTCTACTGTATATATTTTTTGACCTTGCCTGTAAACTGGCAATAAATAAATAAAATAAAATAAAATAAAGCAATCCGTTTAGGAAAAGCGAGTGTTTCTTATGAACTTTCATCACCAAGGCCTCTTAAAATCATTCTTAAAAATGATCTTCAGGATTCATGCCTCCTAGAACGGAGAATGGCTCTCCGTAACTCACACAAAGATTTGTTTTTTCAGCCGGATTACGAACCGATGGAAAGGCACAAATGTGGATGCTGAGAACAAACTGAAAAGGAGAACAGAACAAGGGGAAAAATGGCTCCAAATAAAGGAAAGGGTAAATAAAAGTGAAGAAGAGATCTTTCTTGTGGCAGACACCGTACATCATAAAGGCGAGTCCTCACACAGACGGGGACACTAAATACGAAAAACCCAACTGTATAGAGCTTGAATAATAAAAGGAACGCTCTCCAGAACTCAGAGGACGATCACTCATCAGAAGTTAGTGTGGGCGAGATATACACCAGTTCATCTCAGGAAGTACTGACAGACTCGAATATTCAAACGCAAGAAATGAGCAAAAGTCTATATATAGGAGTTACCCAGTTTAAATTAAGATGTTTGTATACAAATACTCAGAGTCTCTTTTCGAAAGTAGACGAACTCAAAGCACTAGTCTCAGACCGAACCCCCAACGTCGTTGCCATTACGGAAACGTGGCTCAAAGCCACAATCACGGATAGCGAGATTTCGATAAATGGATACCAACTATTTCGAAGAGACCGAGAAAATAGACAGGGAGGTGGAGTGGCCGTATTCATTATGACAGGTATATCAGCCGTCCAGCGAGTGCACGCCATCTTCCTTTAATATGAATTTCTTTGGATAAAGATTAAAAAGGATTGTTCACAAAACCTACAAATCTTGACGATCTACAGACCACCTAATATTTCAAGCGCAGCTGATGAGTCACTCCAGCATTTGCTCAAGGAAGTTGCAAGTCACCAGGAGGTGCTTATTGCTGGAGATTTCAACGCACCTAAAGTAGAATGGCTAAATCTGACTGTTGATGGTGCGCCAAATTCCTTCAGACACAAGCTAATGGATCTCACTCTTGACCAACCTCTGGCACAGAAGGTTAACATACCAACCAGATTTGGAGACAATCAGAGAGCAAAATTGCCTCAACCTAGTATTAACATATGACTTCTCTTACATTGATGAAGTGTATTCTATTGCATCCCTCGGTAAGAGTGACCATAGTACGCTGATTTGGGATTGCTCACTTTATTCTCAGCGCCAGAAGAGAACGGAAGGCGTGCGAAATATATGGAAGGCTGATTTTTACGCGATGAAGAAAGAACTGATGTCCGTGCAATGGCACTGTTTGCTCAAAAGGAAACCAGAGGATTACTGGCAATCTTTTAAGAAGGTTTTCACTCAATCTGTTTGAGCGCTTTTGTCCAGTGAAAGTGCAAAACAAGACTAGTCGCCCTTCCTGGTTAACAAGAGAATTCAAGAGTCAGTTAAAGAAGAAGAATAAAAAATGGAAGGTATCCAGATAAACAGGGTCTGCAAAGCATCTCAAGGAATATCTCCACTGCAGAAATGCTGTCAAAAACATGATTCGTCAGGCAAGGAAGAACATCGAATCAAGAATTATTCAACAGGCTGAAAATAAACCTAAAATTTTATTCAATTATATCAATAGTTGATTGAAAAAACAAGGACACAGTCGCAGTACTTATGGATGGGAATGGTGTTGAAATCATTGAAATTTGCGAGAAAGTCGAGCACTTGGGTCGGTTCTTTGCTTAGGTACCCACTAAAGAACCGGACCTTCAGCTTGACCATGACAACAGTGGTATTATAGACACCGGTCCAGTGCTTGAATATATACTCTTCCCGGAGCTTCTCATGGAATGAGAACTGCAAAATCTCAAAGAAGCCAAGTCATCTGGTTCGGATGATTTACCGACAAAGTTATTGAAAGAACTGGCCGGCGAACTCTCCAAACCACTAGCGCATATATTCAATTCGTCCTTTCAATCTGGGAAACTGTCATCCGAATGGAAGGCAGCAAATACATACCCCATATACAAGAGTGGGGTTCGATCGAATGTCAAAAATTATCGGCCTGTCAGCCTTACGTCCATTTGCTGTAAAATAATGGAATCGATCATTAAGAAGGCGACCATATAGTTCCTTGAGGAAAAACGATTGCTCTCAGAGCTCCAGCATGGCTTTAGACAGAATCGCTTTTGTTTTTCCATTTTATTGCTCTCGACCGACAGTAGACTCGCGCATTGGATGAAGTTGGTAGGGTTTACGACATCTACACTGACTTTCAAGAAGGCGTTTGACAGTGTCCCACAAAAACGTCTAATCTAAAAATTTCTGAAGTTTGAATGAGAGGTATGTTGCTGACATGGATTGCAGATTTTTTTACAGCAAGATTTCCAACTGTGCGCATCGATACCTCTAAGTCAAAATCTACTCCGGTTATAAATGGTGTCCGCCAAGGCTCCGTCTTAGGACCATTACTCTTCTTAGTCTATATCAACGAGTGCGTTGAAGACCTACGTTGCACTGCCATCATGGTTGCACACGATGTTAAATTGTGGAGGGTAATCATATCTGATGCCGACAGGCACGCACTTCAAGAGAGTCTCAACCACCTTAGCAGCTGCTCTGCTCGTTAGCTCTTAAATTTTAACGTTGGGAAGTGTGTGGTCCTAAGACTCCGTACCCGAAAGACCAGTAATGAGGATGATTCCTACCAATACCTTCTCAATGGGCAGCCCCTTTCGATTGTTGACTCCTCACTCAAACCATCTTCACAGTGTGTAAAGGCAGCCTAACGCGCAATAAAAGTTTTATTTGCGCTCAGACGTGGATTTGTGCAGAGTGATTAGAAAATATTCCGAAAAACCTACGGAGCATTTGTTAGAGCTCACTTGGAATATACCATCCAGGCCTGGCGTCCTTGGTTTAAGAAGGATTATCTACAGCTTGAACGAGTACAGGCGAGGGCTACGAAGATGGTCAAGAATCTTAGTCATCTGCCTTACGAAATCAGACTAGTTGAACTTGATTTGTTTCCTCTTAATTACATGCAACTACGCGGTGACCTCATCCAAACCTACCGGATTGTCAGAGGCCGCGATTGTTCCCTAGAATTTGCTGACTTCTTCGAATTGGCTGGGACGGAACATCTGCGGGGTCATCCCTTTAAACTGCATAGGAAGTTTGTCCACATGGAAGTCCGTCGGAACGCCTTTTCGCAGAGGGTCGTTGGTGCATGGAACGGACTTCCTGATGAGGTGATCCTTGCAGAAACTGTTGACACATTTAAATGCAAACCGGACACTCATTTGCTGAGAAACTATTGCTTGCGAACATAAAGGAGATAGGTAGTCGACCTGGTTTTGTTCTCATGAGTGACTTCAATGCTACCAGTATTCGTTGGAACGATGTGCAGGCGCAGTGCTCAATGTATGCCTTCGATCATCGTCTGCTGAAAACAACACTTGAAGCCCTTCTCACACAATTATAATAATTGTTGTAATTAATGCCGGTTCACAGGCATTATCAGACGAAATATGCAGTGTGAATCAGGCCTGCAGGGAAAAAATCTCCTGAATATGGAAATAGGTCTATTGATTTGGCACTGCTTGGGCGCCGTCAAATAAATACGTGGCACTGCCGAGGTTCGAACCAGGGTTACGGTATGAAGGAAACGAAGGAGCTACCACTGAGATATCACAATAAATAAATAAATCATTTTTAGTGTTTTTAATATCCTTGTGTTATTTAGGAGATAAAAACTGCTGCCTGTGTGATGATAGCAGCTCAGCTCGGGAAAGTGCTTACACAATTTCACTTTGTTTGCAGTCTCTCTGTCTTTTTTAGGAACCAAGTTTCTGCCCCAGGCAAGAGTGAATCCGTTAACGGTTGCTCGCTGTCTTAATGCTAAAAAACTAGTAATAGTTCTCTTAAACGAAGAATAACTTCACAGGACATGTATTTGTTACAACAAGAGTGCATGGAGTACAACAGGCTAGTTGTTTAGATCTCGTCTTTACTAAAGATCCTGACAGCATAAATAAGACTTACTGCCTACCTCCAGTTGGTCGAAGCGATCAAGAAGTACTTTTATGGGAGTACGACTTATATTCTGTACCATTTGTAATTAATGAAACAAGGCCAAGTCTATGGCAAGGAGACTTTTTCCAAATGAAAGCTGAAGCATCACGAATAGACTGGGATCTTCTATTCTTCGGAAAGGTCACTGAGGACTGGAATTTATTAAAGGAATGGTTTTTGAATCTAATAAAATGCCACTGTCCATTATCAAAACTTAGGATATCCAACTGACCACAGTGGCTTACACCAGATCTAAAAAGAGATTAACATGAAAGGAAGGCTTTGGAAGAAATTTTGCGGATCCAATGAAAATTTAGCCTTTCAAGCTCACAAAATTCATAGGAACAAGATTAAAATCTTGATCTTCAAAAGGTGACGAGTTGACGAGATTGATTTGTTTCAGCGAGCAGTTCACAATACCAAATTGCTTTTCAGCTATTTACGTAAGAGTACAAGAAACAGGAACCCGATTCATGATTGGAAAAACGATGACCGTTTCGAGATATTGGAAAGAAAAAAAACAAAGCTGAACACTTTTCTCAGTTCTTTCACTCGGTTTTCATCAGAGAATCTGTTTTATTATTCAGTATAATTCAGTGAGTATACGGAAGATAAGCAAAGCCTTTGAAAACCCTTTTTAAGACGGACGCTAGCAAAATATGCAAATGTTACATCACAATGCAAATGTAAATGTATATTGGTCATTGGTGTCGACTAAATAAATATCTATAAAGTAAAAATGCATCAATTCGTCTTTTAAACATTGCAACGCTCTCAACCCGAACAACTGAAGCAGGCAGTTTGTTTTATTCTTCAATTACCCGATGAGAACAAAATGTGGTCCACACTTCAATTTTGGCGTTGTTTGCCTTCAGTTCGTATTTGTGATCTCGGAGATTTGCCAGGTTCGCCTTTTCAAAAAATCGGCCATTTGAAGAGCAAAATAAACTTCTCTGACAAGTTTGAAGACTAAGGTCATATCCCCTCTATCTTGCCTATAAGAAAGAGTAAAAGGTATAAGTCTTTCTTGCCGGCCCTCTGAGGGTAGGCATTCCAATTCATTGACTAGTTTCTTCGTCCTCCGTTGAACTTTCTCCGACAGAGTGTAATCACGTTTCGCCCAGGGGCGCCACGTCTGAACGCAGTATTCAAACACCAGCCGGACAAATTTTCCAAATATACGCCCATAGAGCTCTTTGTCAAAATAAATGAAGGATCTTCTGATCGCTCCTAATAAACACATAGTTTTCATTCCATCTCGTTACGAGGCCATGGTAGCGCCAATTCGTAAGTCACCACAAAAGAATTCATAAAGTCATGCCGCAAGCCGGGATTGAGCCCGCCACCACCAGTGCTATGTCCATGCTCGCAAACAACTCGACCATCTCATCACGGCGGCGAACGCTCTCAAAAATTAATAGTAACACTATTAACAGCAATGCCATATGCAGTGGCTGTCAGAAACTGTCCATAAAGCTAAACCAGCTCGAGGACGAGATATGACAAATAAAATCTGCATTAAAAGGCACCCTTAATGCAGAAGATATCACACAGGTGTCCACTGAGTGACTTACTACGCGCAAAAATATTGATACTCGAACAAAGGGCATGCCAAAAACTTCGGCAGCTGCAACCACTACCGAACAACAAGTAACAATGGTGCAGGACCAAAATAGTCCACCTAAAATAAAAAAGCCTTTGAAAACGCAAAGCTGATATCAAGAAGGAAAATATTAATGGACACCCGGCTTCGAGAGAGGCCCCAAAAAAAACGAACAAGAGGTTTTGACCATTGCCTCGTCCACCACAGGAAATACTGCGATTCACGTACCAAGCACAAGCAGTGCTATTGATTACCCAACCGGAACTACCACCTGCGATGCAAACTCGTCGAAGCTATGGATTTCGCCGAAATCAAAAAAACCGGAACAAAGCCAACATATAGCCAAGAAGCATCCACTCCGTCATCACCAGTGCGTAGCGTGAAACCTTCCCACCAGATAGTGGACGACAGCGTCCTAGTGTTAAAAATTCCACTGACAGGAAAAAAGGCTTAATAATACAGGGACTACCTGAATCAACAGCTTCAACTCCCGTAGACCGATATTCCGAAGATGAACAAATTTCATGAACTTGTGAAAAATATGATGGAACCCAATACGTCGATTGAATTGGAAAAAGCATTCCGTCTTGTAAAATGGCTCGTAAGCCAATCTGAATCAACATGTCCTTGACCTCTAAAGTTTTCTTCACCAGGACCCAGGAAGCCAGGCTCATTCTGTCTAGGCTCTTTAAGTTAAAAACTCCAATCCTGGAGTTTTTCCAACAGAACTTCTCACCTGTGGAACGGAAAAAACGTCATCAACTTGTCACACAACTGAGACAGCTGCTCAGCGAAGGGGAACCAAATTTGGTTATTTACAACAACCAAGTGATCCATCGTCCATTGTTCTCTCCCTGGATAGGCCCGTTCCGGATGACCACGCAGTCGACGGAGTAAAGGGGGGAGCTCGTGCCCGACAGTTAGCACTTCCCGGGCAAACCGAAAACTAACGTTTCTGTACACCAATGCACAGAGTAAGTTATCGAAGCTTGACAAGCTTAAGATTCATGTCTGTGAACTATCTCCTTATTCAATTTCCTTACAGAAACCTGATTGTCCCAACAAGTGAACTGCCGAGACTTAACTATGGCTGGCTACCTACTGTTAAGAAAATACAGGAAAGGTCATCAAGGAGGAGGCGTACTCACATATATAAAACGCGGACTTACAGTTTTAGACAAGAACGGATAAAGTGGCATCTACTTCCGAGGCGATATGGCTATCCATAAAAGTGCAAGATTCATTGAGTTAAGATGTACTGACAGTCTACCGTCCACCAATCAGAGACTTCGTAACCGATGCTTTCCTAATAGAGGAGCTTGAAAAATTTGCTACACGGTCGGATATCCTGACTGGAACTCAGCCTGCGCACATAGCGCTGATCTAGCCTTTGACGATTTCTGAGGATGACGTGTAAGCTACTTCTCACACAATATGCCACTTTTCCATAAACGTTGCGCGAAGGACAACAGGCCAATTGTCTGGACCCCGTTCTCAAGAAGTCGCAGGTAAGCATCGACGAAGTGTCATGTATACCACTGCTAGGTTAAAGTGACTACCTTGTACTGCGATGAAAATACTCGCTATTTTCTATACTAGAAAGACTCACAACAGTCAGAAGGAATATATTGCGAGGCGATTTCGGTGGAATGAGGGCCGAACTCATGCGCACTCAGTGGGAACCGTTATTCCTTAAAAAACCTAACCGAGGACTGGGGAACGTTCCGGGATATACTGCAAAAGCTCGTTGAAAATAACTGTCCGATTTTAAGAAAGAGGTTAATCAACAGACAACGATGGCTTAGGCAGGTCTTAAAAATTGAAGTTAACAAAAAGCGCAGATTGTGGAAAAATCGCTTACGGACTGAACTCCTTCGTCACTAAATGCGTACAATATTCAGATAAATGGAGTAAAGGGCCTTATTGCTAGAACAAGACGAGATTTCGAAGTGGACCTGCTGAACCAGGCCACCGTGAACCCAAAACTGTTTTACGGTTACGTCAGCCAGTGTACATGGAACAAGGATCCAATACCCCTGCTGAAGACCGCCGCTGGTATAGACCTTACTGAAGACGGAGCGAAGGCTGGTCATCTTTTGAATTTTTCCGGTCAGTTTTCACAAAGGAAACGAGATACGATTACCCTGCTGAGGTCTTCGAAGTGGAAACAATAATCGAGACTGTAAAATTCACTAAAGCTCTTGTTCTTAAGAAACTGTTAGAGTTAATTGAATCTACCTCACTGGGTCCCGATAAAGTACCTGCCTAGATCTTGACCGAGCTCGCGAGAGTTGGCAAAAACACTCTCTATGATTTTCCAAATATCCTTCGAAACCGTAGGTCTACCGGTCGGTTGATAATCCGCATGTATTACGCCACTCTATAATGGTGGAAGCCGGGTCTTCGCAAACAATTATCAACTGGTAAGTCTTACTGCTATTTGCTGCAAAATCCTGGTAAAAAATAATTAAGCAACAACTAATGCAGTTCCTAGAACGTAACCATTTGCTTTCCGAGGTCCAGCATGGCTTTCAATAACGTGCCGCCCCACAGCCTTCTTTATAAATACAGCCGCATAGGAGTAAGAGGTGGACTTCTGACATGGATAAAAAACTTCCTACTCAGCCTCTCGCAAACTGTTTATATCAGCGACAAACAGTCGGCCAAGGTGGAGGTTGAGAGTGATGTTCCCTAAGGCTCTGTTCTCCGTCCTATTTTGTTCATTGTCTACATCAACGATTGCGCCAACGAACTGGACTGCGATATTGCCATGTTTGCCGATGATTTAAAACTTTGGCGGGTCATTAAAACTGCAGCTGACAAAGAGATCCTGCAGAAAAACTGAAATTGACTTCAAAAATGGTCAAAAAACTGGCTCTTTCCGTTCAATGAGAGCAATTACAACATCGTACGAGTCGGGAAAAGCAATCCTTAAAATCGTATTGTTTACCACCTGAATGGCAAACCACGGAAATATGTGGATGCCTAAAAGGACCTTGGAGTTTGGATCAAGTCTTCACTTAAACCCTTCCTACATTGCTGAAAGGTATCGCAGTCAGCGATGTAGATTCTGTACCTCATCAAACGAGATTTCTCAGCCTTTAATGCCGACTGCTTCACCAAAGTCTTCGGAACCTTCGTGTGGCCACAGTTTGAGTCCGCTATCCAAGCTTGGAGACCCTGGGCAGCGAAGGACACCAACATCCTCGAAAAGGTCCAAAAGCGGGCAACAAAACCTGTCCTTGGACAGAGCTGACAGCCTTATGAAACACGGCTGTCTAATGTCAATCTCTTTTCTTTGCGCTGTAGACAGCTTCAAGGAGACCTGATACTACCATTCCACATACTACGCGTTCAGGTCTGCTGTCTGGTCACAGGTGATTTCTTCGAGTTAGCAACAACAACGAACTTGAGAGGTCATCCTCTCAAATTACGTGTTAATGGGGCTAGGTTAGACACTTGGAAGTACATTTTATCCAAAAGAGTGGTTGAAGCTTGGAACGATCTTCCTCTGGATGTTGGAATCCTGGATGTTGGAATCCTGGAGGCTTTTAAGCGAAAGTTAGATTGATGCAATGGTGCAAGCTACAACACGAACTGAAAGCTGCAAGGATGACGTCAGAAAATAAGACATAAAGAATATTACTGGCTATATTTGAGTAACATTTCTTGATGTTTATCATTTTCATCTTAGGGCTCACACTCTCAAAAAATTCCCATGCGGAATTCTCCGAGTTCTTCCCTGCTTAACTATCTGCACACCTTGGTGACACCGTGAGTTTTCGCATCAAACGAACCTGGCGGCCATAGTTCATGCGGTCTATGAACGTTTTTCCCTTGGTTTTGAACCGCAACGGACCGAGAATGATCTGGCCGGGTATTTCTGCATTTGAAACCCCTCATCGGAGTCTGCAATCAGCCAGGGAGTGTCTGACTGCATCTTCCGCACTTCGCTGATTATCCAGGTGACCTCCGCGATGCCCATCATTGGACCTCCCCCAAGGGCGACAGATTTTTTCTCCTAAATATAACTGGGAGTTTGTTTGTATTGTCTGCTCTTTTTCAACTATGCTCCACCCAGTTAGCTCATATCAATTTGCCTCGCCAACAAACCGAGATACTTTGTTTAATACCACAATTCACATGTTCAAATAGGGCATCCAACGGTAACCCACCTACATCTCCCTCAAATATACTAAGTCTGCGATGTCAGCCCTGTACCTTGTCAAGCGGGCTTTCTGTGCCTTTGATGAAGACTGCTTTGCCAAAGTCTTTCGAACTTTTGTGCGGCCGCAATTGGAGTTCGCTATCCAAGCTTGGAGACCCTGGAACGCGAAAAGACCTCAATATCCTCGAAAAGGTTCAAAGACGTGCAACCAAACTTGTGACTGGACAGGGCTCATTACCCCATGAAACCCGATTAGCTAACCTTAATCTCTTTCCCTTAAGTTACAGGCAGCTACGAGGTGACATGATACAAACATTCCGTATCATGTGCGGTCAGGGCTGCTGCCTCGCACCCGGAGACTTCTTCCAGTTAGCAACAACCACGAACTTGAGAGGGCATCCACTCAAAACTACGTGTAACTGGGGCCAGACTGGATACACGAAAGTTCTTCTTCTCCAAGAGAGCGGTCGACGCTTGGAATGCTCTGCCTCTGGATGTTGTTATGGCTACTTCCGTTGAGCTTTTTTAAGAAAAACCTTGACCAGTATAGCAGTGCCCACTATAATATCCCCAGATCTTCTTAGTCACGTCCCAGTTGAATAACACTCTTTATATGACAATACTACTTTCTATATTACAGTACCATTTTTATAGCATTTTTATTAGCTCAAACTCGTCGCATATGCCTCACTCACGAGAATCTCGTCACTAATAATAGCATGTACTCATGCTACTCGGCATATGCAAGTACACATTTATGTTTACTCTTTTGATGAGCCAACAGCTGCTTATATTTTCCGCACGCTATTATGCAAAACCAACTTTTTACATTTTCATGATGTACCAGAGGCTTTTTAGCCATACTGTAACCAAGAGGGAGTTCAAAGGCGTTTGCCTATCTTTCCCTTAATAAACTTGACTTGACTTGACTTGACTTGATACTGAATGCTCTTTCGAGAAGAGGCGGTCTTTGAAGAACTAAAAAGTTTGAAGCATGTAAATCCCCCGGCCCCAATGAGATTCCAGCAAAGTTGATCCTTGAACTTGCTCAAGGGCAGGACAAACCACTATCCTTTCTGTGTTAAAAATCGTTCCCTACTGGAATGCTTCCTGCCGACTGGAAAACAGCCCACATTTCACCACTCCACAAAAGCAGTAGTCGTGTACTTGCTACGAAATACAGGCCTATCAGTCTGACCTCAATTTGTTGTTAGGTTATGGAGAAGGTTGGCAAAACGGAATCAATTATTTATTAAGAAACTCATAACCTCTTGCCCAATCCACAATATGGCTTTCGTAGTGGAAGATCTTATGCAACGAACTTACTATATACGATGTTAAGCTGGACAAAAGCACTTGATGCAAGAGACACTACGCATGTGGCTTGCATTGGTTTCCAGAAGGCCTTCAATGGTGTTCCACAATATCGGCTTCTTTAAAAGTTGAGAATTTTGGGTATTGAAGGTAAACTTATTACGTGGATCGAGCATTTTCTCGTCAGTTGTTCCCAAGTGGTCTGTGTAGGGGGAGAGCGATCAAGGAGCACAGTTATCGACAGAGGAGTCCCAAAAGTTTGAGTGCTCTGACCAATCCTATTTCTCTGGTTTATTAATGATTGCGCACAGGACCTCGATTGCGACTTTGCTATGTTTATGGACGACATAAAAATATGGAAATTCATCCACAATGGTACCGATGGATACAATTTCCAAGACAATCTTCGTCAGTTGGAGGAATGGTCCCGCAGATTGCTTTTATCCTTCAACTCAATCAAATGCGCCCTGCTACGTTTGGAAAATCGAAATCAGGTCACTGATACGTGACCCAACTATATGAACGGCATGCCACTGAGTTGATTAAAACTATGACTATGGTTGCCTATTTCTGCTTTATTTTATATATTATATGTTGCAAATTTACAGGCAAGGTCAAAAGAGGTATACAGTATAGGATCGAGCTGACAGTGAAAAAACTCCTGATCGTCCTTTCTAGTGTTCTTCAGGAGAAAAACTGCAACTCGCTGAATGAGTAAAGTTCAGGACGGGGAAGGGTTGACACAGGTGCACTGTGTATTCGTTCTCCCTTCAGTGTTATAGATCCGGTTTTTCGCATCAGATAACGGTGTGTTGGCGAACGTTTGCTTACTTTCAACTGAGGAATAAGCCGATTACGGGCTGCAGAGCCCGTACCATTGCTCTGAGCACGAAGCCAGGCACAGGGTTCAGAGTCCGCGAACGCCATCAGGGCGGAAGAAAGATTCCTCCGAGTCAGCACCCAAAATTCAAGAAATGTGTCCTGAATATAGAAAACTAGTAACTAGTGTGCCGGACTTCATGCTGAAGGCAATATTGCTGACTCTGCAGTCCGTAATCGGGTTATTACTCAGTCGACAGCAAGCAGCCGTTCACCGACATACCTGCTGCTAGTACAGAATAGCTGATCCACAAAAATGAAAGGAGACGTACTACACCGTGCACCTGTGTCAATTCTTCCATATCCCGAACTTTAATCCGTTCAATAAGCTGCAGTTTTTTCTCCTGAAAACACTGTAAAGAAGCATGAGGAGTTTTTTTCACTGTCAGCTCGACCCCCTACTGTATATCCCTTTTGACCTTGCCTGTAAACTGGCAATAAATAATTAAATTGAACTCTCTTAAACAAAGGAAAGCTTTGCTGATTTTTGATACTTATGGGTAGCTTTTTCCAGCTTGCTATGGCGTTAAATGAAAAAGGAGATATCTTACTGTGCATGCCAGAGAAAGCAATAAAAAGACCTTTCGATGACTGGTGCACCGAGAGTGGTCGAGCTGCGTCAGAGTAGTAAGGGGATTAAAATTGCAACTGTTAAAAAGTTTAAACAGCAAAACTAGTTCCATCTGTTTTTGGTAGGATAGGTTACGGTGTTCTGAAGAAAAGACTCTTTTAGTAAAGAAATGCTGGACCAACTTTATCTAATTACGTCCACTAGCCTGAAGAATGCTTAAAAAGAATCGAGCAGTATTCCAAACTACGTCTAACGTACAATGTATAAGGAATGTTTCTAATATTGATGGTTTTTAAAATTCCTGAGCATAAATTGGGTAGTTCGGCGTGCTTTCGAGTCAATCAGAGCGCAGTGATTTTAAATAGTAAGAACACTTAAATATGATATGCCCAGGACCTTAATACTTCCAGGCAAATTTAGGTAGTGACTGTTCATTTATAGCTAGGGCTGATGATCGTCGCCAACAACCATAACGGAGCATTTGTGACAAGAAAGGTGCCATGTGCAACTCCTCTGAGCAAAGGTCTGAAGATCCTTTGTTAAGAGCTCAAGCATAATGTTGCAATCGACCGGTTTATATCGATAGGAAACTTTTAAATCGTCAGCGTACATAAAGGGCCTACCATACTGAAAAAATCGGGAACATCGTTGAAATAAAGGCAATATAATAACAGGCCAAGCTCGCTACCCTGAATACCTCCATTCCTCGAATTTTTGGGGTTGGATATAGCATTGGAAATTTTATCTTGTTGTGTGCGAGCATTCAAATAGGAGGATAGTTAGTTCAGAAGCGTGTTACCTATGCCAAAGCAGGCAAGTTTCAGCAGGCGGAGATCATGGTCAACATGACCAAAAGCCTTAGTGAAATCGAAATAATTGGTGTAGTGTGCAAAACCCTTGTCTCCAGATTTTAGCCCAATATCAATGAAAAAGAGCTGGCAGCTGTCACAAGATCATTTTCGAGGAACCCATACTGAGCTACATTAATTAGGCTTTTCTCTGTTAGGTGAGGCATCATCTTGTATTTGAGCAAGGTCTCCAAGTGCGTCGATGATGCGTGAAGTGTATTTATTGGCCCGAAGTCGTCAAATGACGCAGGTCGGCCTTGTTTGGGTATAGACAGAATGTGCAATTACTTCCATAAAATAGGACAGAATTCGATTTCGAGTGCAAGATTAAATATCTTACATAGTAGGGTCGGAAGTATATCATTTGCATCAGCCGTAAGAACGCTGATTGGGACACCATCTTTTCCAGGAATATAAGATTGACGAAACGCCGAAGGTTTACGATCACGTCCCAGAGGGTGAAAGTAATGGTTTCGAGGATGGCACCTGCCCAAACCCGGATAGTTGGAAATGGCCCAACGAATGTTCACTTAAAGTTCTGGACAAGAAAGCATTGAAGCTATCAGCCGTAAAGTCAGGGTCAGCAATGGGGTTTCCTAAGGCGTCTCGAATTATGGGGTGCTGTGTTTTTCTGTGCGTTTTACTGTGCACGAAAAGAGTTTTCAATATTTATTGAAGGGTTTTCGGCAAAGTATACCTTATCGGCTAGTTTTTCTGCTTCAGACAGCGTCTTAGACTGCTAAAAGACTAGTTGGATCAAGGGCAGAACGGAAGTATCGTTTTTAAGATGAAAACGACGTGAGGGTCTACACCGTTTACGGCGGAAAGATAAAGGGAGGTTGACTTCCTCCTTGACAGTTATTATTTTCTTACTGGGAGCAATAAGAGATTGGTGGATCAAGAACTTGGTACAGTTTATCAGTATCAAGATTTATATCAAAACGCAGGAAGAAATCAGACCAATTGTAGGAATTAAGATATGTCATTAATATACCGTATTTGCTGATCGGAAACCACGGAAAAACGATATTTTTCGGAACAAGTTTCATCAGCCTCAATTTATTGTGTAGAAACAACTATTGCATAGTCAGAACTTCCCTGTGGGTCTAAAGGTGACACTGAAAATGGCCAACAACCTCTACAGAAAAAATATCAATTATGTTTGATCCTCGGGTGGGTCAATCAACTACCTGTTACCACATGCCGATATCTATGGCCCCAAGTATGTCTTCGAAATTTACAGGACGGGAGGGTGCAAACTATTGAACTTCAGGAAGATTGAAGTCACCTGCAATCAAGCAGTACTTCAGATTTAAGTTTTCTGCGACATGAAATGTCTGCGAGAGTCAGAGATCGAGATACTCACTAGTGTTGGGTGGGTGATTAACACAACCAACGAGTAAAGAGTAGTTATCCTTAGAAAAACTCGTAGCCAACAGCACTCTTCTATCGTGGTAAATGATCGATAGTCCAACGGCAGAAACTTAAGTGGTTGCTTAACCTAGATACAGCTTCTTCAGCCAGGGTCTCATGCCGATCATTCCGAATGTAGACATAGCTCAGAATAAAGATTTTTGAGTCAGCTATGCGGGGTGTTGGTAATGTCTATGCAACGGCGGTGCAAGTAAACAAGAGTCTGGAGCAGAGGCATCTTATTAAGAAGAAATCTGACATTTAAAACGAACATTTACATGGCACGTCTTTGGTTTCCGATACGAGACAGTTAGGAGGTCAGAGTGACTGCCTTCGGCCAAAGAACTGCTCTGTTCACTTGGAATATTTGTGTGTTTCCTTATATAGAGATTTGTGTCACCATTGTAAATTTGCTTTTCTAGTTCTATTATTAATTGTCTAGTGCAGTGCCTTGCCGGTTCTAACCAAATATAAATTCTAAATTCTAAATTTTCATTCACTCTTTCAGCCCATAATCTGACTGAAAAACCTCAGAATGCAGACTCGTTAGGAATTATTTTCTCTGTAGCAGGAGCTGGGCCTGTGCTTCGTTTTCCAAGAGGATTTAAAGAGGTCTTCGTCGAGGATTTGAACCGGGTGCTGACGGAACATTGTTTATTCTATATGCCTTGAGAATGTGGATGGAATCACCGTGTGTTATTTACGTTTTTACATGCAATCGAAGGAAAGCCTGTTGAGCTGGCTTCGACATCCACGACTGGCACTCCATCAGTTTATACTTGTAACCAAAAACCAGCAAAGCGCGCAAAAACCGTAATGGCAGCCAAATCCGTTGGCTACGAGGACGAATCTTGCGTTGGATGTTCTTATATTTTACTAAGAGTTCAAAAACTGGAAAATGAGCTTGCAGACTTAAGGAAGCTCTTGCAAGATAATATTACTCGACGAAATACGCTTAGCAATATTCCAGTTAAAAAGGCAGTGACTAAAGCACGAAAAGTATCAAAAACTACAACTGGTTACAGTTCACAATGTTCGGACGCGATTACCCTTAACGACCGGATAACAGGAGCACAGTCTCTGAATCCTACGGACGACGACCAGAGCAAACCACAAATCTCATCCTGCTATCTTGGGTGTTATAAAGAGCCCGTAGTTGAATCCGAAGAAACAAACGAGTGGCAAGCTGCAATGGGGAAACACCACAACAGGAGGACAAAGTCACAATCAACTCTGATGGATTCATTGAAGCCGATAGATGAGAGTTTGGTCAGAGGTAGACTTAATCCCAACGAGAGCTATGTCAACCGTTCTCGTGCCCCTAAGGAGAACTAATGAGGAAGCGAAAATTCCAAGCACCAGGATCGACAACAGTGTTTAGTTATTCAGGGTTTGCACGAGTCAACTGCAGTCCGACCAGAAGACCGTGTCGCCGAAGACCTTGCTTCGTTTAATGGGCTCCTAAACCAGTTGCTCCCACCGGGCGTGGAAGTAAAAGTTATTAAAGCATTCCGGATCGGCAAAAAGTTTGAAGACAGCCTAGGAACGCCACGACCGCGACCGCTGAAAATAATGCTAGAGAGCAAAGACCAAATCAAAGGCGATCCTATCCAAAAACTAACCTCCCTCTTTCGCATAAAGAGGTTTTTTTTCAACCGGACTACTCCCCTGCGGAAAGGCTGAAACGCCGGGAACTTGTCTTGGAACTACAATCAAGACTGAAGGCTGGCGAACACAATCTTGCTATTTTCAAATGGAAAGTAGTTCAAAAAGAATACGAATTTTTCCATTGAACCAACCGATTGTTCTGAGGACAACGGCAGCCACCTCACGAACGCCAAAACCATCAGGGAACCAATTGCCCAAAGAGATGTCAGAACTGATTCCGTAACGCCCAGCGTTCTCACTAAAAGACCAGAGTTACCGAAAATCATCACGAAACGGAAAAAGACATACGACCTTGACGTTAGAGGAGACGCAGTTGGGCCCATAAAATTGACAAACGCAACAGGAAACTTGGTTGGCGCAAAATTGAAGTGCTTGTATACAAATGCGCAAAGCCTTTAATCAAAACTTGATGAGTTAAAAATTTGCCTTGCCGAAGTATCTCCGGATGCGATAGCAGTAACCGAAACCCTGGCTGTCGGGCAGTATTCTAGATAGCGAAATTACATTGTCGGGGTACCAAATATATCGGAGGGACAGAGAAAACCGACAGGGTGGTGGAATAATTGTGTATGTGAAAGACGTGCTAATAGTGTCTGACAAGACGAGCAAGTTTGCGTGCAGCACTGAAGCCATATGGTTGAACATCAAGGCTCTTGGCTCTCCATGTCTAGATGTCCTCATTGTCTATCGGCCACCTAGGATAGACCGAGTCGCGGACACCCACTTGTTGGAACAATTAGAAAAAGTTCTCCAGTAGACCCTAATGTAATGATTATGGGTGACTTCAACGCACCAGGAATTAACTGGAGCACTGTTCAATCATCATGCCCGAAATCAACTTTTTGATTATGTTTTTCTGCAAAGACCTTGAATGCACTCCTCACACAGCATGTCCCTTTCCCCACCAGAACACGTGAAGGACAAAGGGCTAGTTGTCTTGACTTGGTTTTTCACGAAAACATCAGGCAGCATTGACGAGATTATTTCAATGCCTCCGCTCGGTCGTAGTGATCACGTGGTGCTTATATGGGACTACTCCTTATTCTCCGTTGCCCCTGCTATAGAGGAAAAACGGCGTAACGTTTGGCGAGGAAAACTTTCATCAGATGCGAGCAGATATAACACATCAACTGGACCTCAATATTTTCGAGCACCGTAAACGAAGATTGGGAGTCTTTTCCGAAATGTTCTTCTGCAACTTATTGACAACCACTGCCCGCTAACGAGTGTCCATCACAGCAAGCGTCCTGGGTGGCTAGACAGCAACTTAAAAAGGGAAATAAACAGGAAGCACAAGTTGTGGAGAAAATATCGCGAGTCTAATCAAGTCGCCTATTTTAATAAGTATAAAACACAGAGAAACAAAATGAGAAGCCTTATTCTTACAACGCGAAGAGAATTTGAGAAGACTTTGCTGCAAAAGGCAACGCAGAATCCAAAGTTAGTCTACAGTTACCTCCGTAGATGTACAAGGAATAAACATCAAATACCGCTGATTAAGACTGCCGTGGGCGTCGAAATTTCTGAAAACAGGGGAAAAAGCCGAGTACTTTTCACAGTTCTACCGCTCAGTCTTCACAAACGAGGCCAGGTTCCTTCGTCCCTCAGTGGATAACCCGCCGACTGCAAGCATTAGCCACATACTATTCTCAGAATTTCTGATCCAAAAAGGAATTAAAAAGAACTAAAAGAGTCGAAATCCCCAGGACCAGACGAGCTTCCACCCAAGCTTCTGAAAGAACTCGCCAATGAACTTTCCGCACCTTTGCCAGTGCTCTTTCAAAAGTCCTTTGACTCCGGAACACTTCCTTTCGATTGGAAGCTGGCACATATAACTCCCTTGTACAAAAGCGGTAGCCGGGCGTCAGTGACAAACTACAGGCCCATAAGCTTAACATGCATCCTTGGTAAGATTATGGAAAGGATCATCAAGAGCGAATTGGTGAAATTCCTAGAGACTTATAATTTGTTATCAAGCTGTCAACACGGGTTCAGAAAAGGAAGATCATGCACAAAGAATTTGCCGTATTCGCTCCAGAGGTGGACCCAAGCACTTGAAGATAGACACGCGGTTCACATTGCCTTCATTGACTTTCAAAAGGCCTTCGATACTGTGCCGCACGAGAGACTGCTTTACAAGCTAGAAAGAATTGGAATCAGAGGTAACCTCCTCAAGTGGATCGAAAACTTCCTCGTGGGTCGGCGCCAGGTTGTGTGCATCGGCCAAGAGAGTCAAGGTCTGCTGCGGTCGAGAGTGGGGTTCCTCAGGGTTCAGTACTAGGGCCAATACTGTTTTTAATATACGTGAACGATTGTGTCAGGAATCTCGACTGTGAAGCAGCAATGTTTGCCGACGACATTAAAATCTGGAATGTAATCCAGAGCCCTGCTGACGAAGATAAACTGCAGATCAACCTAACTCGGTTGGAGGAGTGGTCGAATCATTGGCTTTTGCGGTTCAACGTCGATAAGTGTACAATACTTCGCTTAGGCAACCCGTCTGGATCTGCCGAAAGTAGAAGTTACTTTCTCAACGGTGAAGCCTTAAAGACGTGGAAACCCAAAAGGACCTTGGTGTGCTGATGACCACCACCTTAAAACCATCGTCTCACTGCTCGAAAGTGGTGAAGAGGGCAATTTCGGTGTTGCATGCCATCAGACGAGCCTTTTTGGATTTCGATGAAGATCTTTTTGCTAAGACCTTTGGAACATTCATTAGGCCACATTTGGAATATGCTATGCACGCCTGGAAACCCTGGACAGTTCAAGATCAGAACTGCCTCGAAAGAGTCCAGAGGAAAGCCACCAAAATGGTTAGAAGTCAAAGCTCCTTGCCATATCCAACCCGCCTAATGAATCTTAATCTATTCCCTTTGAGTTATAGGCAAATGCGTGGTGATCTCCTGCAGACATTCCGCATTGTGAAGGGATTGGATTGTTGCCTGGAATTCTCGGACTTCTTTGAATTTGCCACCACGACCCATCTCCGAGGTCACCCATTGAAACTGCGTGTCCAGCAGTCGAGACTGGATGTGCGCAAGTTCTCCTTCTCTGTCAGAGTTGTTAAACCATGGAATGCCCTCCCTGAAGACGTTGTGATGTCACCATCGCTGGAAAGCTTTAAAAGGAACCTTGACAGTTTTATGTTCCGCAACGAGCCTGAGCGACGAGGCATTTATCTTAACCCTCGAGAGTCGTGCACCACTTGTCAAATTTTATGACCGCCTTTTGTACCTTGGCAACCCACACGGTTTCTCTGTATACCGCACTTAATTTTACGTTACAAATAGGGTTCTCAAAGGCCCATGCCTATTTCCCTCAATAAATTGAATTGAATTGAATTGAAAAAATCATGTTTTACTTGCTCCTTTGAAATTGTTGACGTTGACTCTGGGACGCCTTTAACAACTACATTCTTTTTTCGACTCAATCGGGCGCCTGTTTTTAGTTCTGATATTTCAATTAAGCGAGTACTTGTATCAAGTTCCCCTGTTCCAATAGGTCTAGATGACCTGGCTATTAGCCTGGTTGGAACCAAATCCATTAACGGCTTGGTCTTCTTTTACCTTTCCTTTTTAGCTTTACAAACTTGCCAACCTCTTTAAAATTACTTTTTGGTGCAGCGTTCAGCAGCGATGCGGCACTGGGTTGTAAAGCCAGAAAATTTATGATGCTGCCTGAGCTAAGAGAAGATGGTATAGAGCACGAGATATATTTTCAATTCAATTTAATTCAATTTATTGAGGGAAATAGGCATGGGCCTATGAGTACCCTATTGGCCTTTGAGTACATGATACTCCCTTTCGAACGGACGAAACGTCCACTGGTTTACTGGGATCGGTAGACATGATGTCTTATATTTGAGTTTAAGGTATGCTTCAAGAGGCTCTATGTGCATAAGAACTTTCCTTCACTATAGGTTTTGGACGGGCAGGTGTTTTTAACAGGTGGACAAGAAATAAATTTTGTTACTTATCTTTTTCTTGCTTTAGATTGGCTACCTCCTGCTTAATCGCTAAGAATTTCTGGAGGAGACTGAAACATCCCATACAAGTTTCGTCATCGTAGGCAACATTCGTTTCGATAGTGCCTTTCCGGTGCTAGCCAAATATAAATTGAGAGCTTACTAGACTTTTTCCCGTTTAGCGGGGGGTGAACAATTAGCAAAATAACTATAGTTACAATTTTTTTCTGCTTGTGTATTAATTTGTGTGTCGAAACCCCGTGTCAATGTGACCTCCGATATGCCTTAACTTCTGTTGGACTGGTTACACCAGTAAGAGATTCATTTTAGCCCATTAATTGCCGTCGTCATTCTTATTTAGTTTTCCCACTCATGCAAAGGCCATTAGCCAAAATGCGAATTTTCGCAACTGTAATGGTGAAATTATGCAAATGTAGCAGGAGACCGTTACGGCGGCTGAGATAAAGGCAGTGAGAGTGGTGAGAAGGTAAAACGTTTTGCATTGAATAATTTTGAAGAAATTCATTTAAATTTCCCCTGGAGAAGACCTACAACAACATGAATCTTCCACTGCCTCCTTCAGGAGAAACAGATACTGCCATTGATAAACTTAATGAATTTGTATTTAAGAATTTAGAATTTATATTTAGTTAGCGCCAGGAAGGCACTTGCGAAACAAACCTTAGTACCGAAATAAAATTATGACATTGTGTACAGATAAAATGTACAAATATGTAATAATATAGGCAGATCTTGCCATGATAGGGCAATAGCTAGCGATATTTTGGAATTAATTGTGAATTTGAAAATATGCCGTGAAAAAATCTTACAGTGAAAGATGGTATCCTTTAAAATCTAAATTAAATATGGCACCACTGATTCAGTTCAATAAATATGTGCCTTTCATACTTTTCACGCAAAAATTCATAACTAATTACCCACTACCCCTTTCATTATTTTTGACAGCCTGCTTATACATGCAATGTTTAAAAATACCCACTATTATGACATACCTTGTATGTGATTACTGCTCCCCGTCATCTGTGACATCAGGCTCTACGCCTTTGTATATTTGTATATTTTTGAAGGGTTACAGGCATTGCATTTGATGAGAAAATTTAAGACAATTTATTGAGGGAAGTAGGCTTTCGCCCTTGAGCTCCCTATTCACATGCAAAAAATGTCAATAGTACAAACGTTTACAGTGATAAATCTGACAAATGTTAAATTATCATTGCATATATACAGTGGATGAAGAAAGATGTTGACCTCCTCGAACAGGTGCAACGGAGAGCAACGAAGATGGTTGACGGTCTTAAGACTTTACCGTACCAAGAAAGATTGAAAAAGATTGACTTATTTCC